>CAUYON010098574.1:0-38064 GCA_963573935.1 Arctocebus calabarensis | reverse complement strand
CTTTTGGAAAGATATTTGGAGAATACTTAGAGATCTAAAAATAGATCTGCCATTCGATCCTATAATTCCTTTATTGGGTATATATCCTGAAGACCAAAAATCACATCATAATAAAGATATTTGTATCAGAATGTTTATTGCAGCCCAATTCATAATTGCTAAGTCATGGAAGAAGCCCAAATGTCCATCGACCCACGAATGGATTAGTAAATTGTGGTACATGTATACCATGGAATACTATGCAGCCTTAAAGAAAGATGTACTTTTGACTTATTTAGAACTTACATCAGAATTTGTAGTCCTGTCGTAAGTCAAAGGCTTTACCAAATACATATCATTTTGCACCATGATAACATCGTAAAAAAATCTTAAGTGGAGCTATCATAAGTCAGGGAACCTTTTAATGGGCAAAAGATCTGAATAGACATTTTCCAAAAATAATGCTAAATTACCAATAAGTACATGAAAAGATGTTCAACACCATCAGCTATCAGTAAAATGCAAATGAACACAGAGAAACATCACTTACCATGCACTGGGGTGGCTGTCAGTGGTGGGCTGATACCTTTTATATTAACCTGAATGGAACTGGATGCTGTTCTTCTAAGGGCAGTTTCACAAGCATGGTAAAACAAACACCACATTTATCACTATGACACTGAAACTAATCACCAACACTCCTGGGCACATTTGGTAGTAAAACTCAACAGAAAGCAAGCATGTGAGAGGGAGTGATAGGGGCGGAATAAAATCAAACCTAACTGGTACAATGTACGTTATCTGAGTGAGGGGCACACTTAGAACTTTGACTCAAACAGCACAAAGAAATTCATGGAACCAAAACATTTTTCCCCTTGAAAATAAGTAAAAAATTTTTAAAAAGATAGATTGTAACAAGTATATGAGAGTATGTAGAAGCACTTGAAGCTCCCCATGCACTGTTGGGGGTGATGTAAAATGGTGCAGCAGGCAAAACTGTTTAGCAACTTTTCCAGAGATTAAACATAGTTATGCTATCACCAAGCAATTCTATTCTAGCTACATATCTTCCCCAAATGAAAACTTGTGTTCATACACAAATTTGTGCCCAAGTGTTCATAGCATTACTCATAATAGCTAAAAGTATAGACAACCCCAAATGGAATATTCTCCCTTAAAAATGTATAAAGTACTGATAAATGCTGGACTTAGATGAAATGAAAACATCTAATTTTAACATGCTAAGTTAAAAACACCAAAGGCCAAGTGTTGCATGATTCCATTTATGTAAATTTCTGGAATAAGCAGATTTATAAAGACAGGAATTAGATTAGTGATTTCCAGAAGCCAGAGGTTGATGGCTGGGGTGGACCTGGGGTTACGGAGATGGCAAGCGGCTGCCTGTGGCATAAGTAGTGATGAAAATGTTCTAATGTTGGTATGAATGTTGGTGAAAATGTTGTAGAACTAATTGTTGTAATGGTCGCAAAACTTGGTGAATTTGTGAGAAACCACTGAATTGGAGACTTTAATTGGGTAAATTACATGGTATGTGAGTTAGCTTTCAGCAAAGTTGATATATTAATATTAAAAAAAATAAGAGACCGTGTTATTTGCTGATAGCACAGACATGGGGAATGAGATTACTGAGGTTTGTGAAGATTTGGAATAGGAAGTTTAGGAAAAAGGAAAATAAGAAATGGAGACAAGAGGGAAGTAATATAGAGAACTTCAGTCTCTTGAAAGGACAAAGACTAGAGTTTCTGAGGTCATTAACATGATCAAAATACTAATTATATATATATTGTATAAGGTCAGGCTTATAGGATTGCGTTTAGTCTGCTGACATAATGTTAGAATTCAGGTAAGAACAACCAATTGTACTTTTAACCTGAGCCTCTCGGCAACTATTTGTGTCCAAAAAAATCAGTCAGTTAGGCTGAAGCATTCAGTAATTTTGCTTTCATGTTCAGCTTTTGTGTGGTGGACAGAAGGAAAAGGGAATAACTAGAAATATTTAGAGAAATAAGTAGAAAAATAGGTTTGGGAAGACATTTCATCCACAAGACTCTTCCCTGAAGAATGTATTAGATTATTGCTAGGAAAATTCTTAACCCACCATCCCACCATCCCACCTCTTTGATAGAGCACATTTGCAACCCTGGAGAGTAAACATTGTCTACCTGATACAGAAAGGAGATAATCAACTTCTCACATTGCTTTTAAGAGGTGTAAAGCAAAGGACAAGGCTGTGCAAACCAAATAAAATGAACTGTCAATTTCACTCAGGGAAGCACTTAAGACTAGTTATGCATTTAAGCTGTAGCAACTCCTTTACTCATAAAAATCAATAAGGCTGCCACCTGGGTCATCAAAGGAACTAGCCATCACCACTGCAGGCAAACAAATGTCAGATTTCATAATAAGACAGAAGCCTCATCCTTCATGGACCACAGCTAAGACCAACTGTATTTTTTTTGCCCAGCAGAGAAACTATTAAGCATTGTCATTGCTTATTCTGGACATAGAAAGTGATTTTTTTTCCTTCATAACACATCTCTCTCTCCTAAACAGCACTTCCTTGCTTGGAATATTTTCTACGGTGAGAAAAGCTAAAGCACCAGAATAAGAATTTCAGGTTAATCCTGCCTCGGTGGTCACTCTCTGGGTGAAATGGCCAATATTAACTATTATTAAACGTCATCTCTGAGCTGTGGTTTTCTCAATATAGAGTGAATTGAATGCTGTCGAAGTCACACGTTTATCTTGAAGTTTTATATTATGCACATAAACTCTTTGACTTGGACTTAAAAAATAGTCATTTGGTTCTGAAAATATTTAACATGGTTTCTAGACAATTATACTGAAATTTCTCTCTAGCTCACCAGCATGGTTAAACACTTATAAAAATTCTTTTCATCAAGAACTCAACATGAAGGATCAATTTACTTAGTTTATCTAATAAAGGGATCTCATTCAGTTTTCCTTCTCTTCCTCTCTCATTCTTGTGTCTTTAGTAAGATTTTTTCCTTCTGGAAGGAAATGGACTCTTTGGGTCTTTGTCATTGCCTTCCTTGGATGGATGACTAGTCTGACCTTGTCTTTTACCTGCCACCAAATTATAATAACATAATTCTTCTCACTCCTCCTCCCTCCACCTAGTTTTTTCCTTAGCACAAGATCTCCAACTTCTCTCTAATCTTCAAAGATATATCCCTTATTGTCATAATAGAGACTTAGAGGTCAAATTTCCATTGCCTGAACTCTTACCTTTTTGTTAGTGATATACTATCTAAGTAACGCTTTATAAATCAAAGTATTACATTCTGGAGAAGACATTTTTTGTCCTGCACAAAATTATCTTTAATGTGTTCATTTGGGGGGGGGAGGGAGGAGAATTATGTTGCCTTTTTCATTTTTTATTTTTACATATAAATGTGTTCATTAGGTTTCCACTTTTTGCCTTCACAGAATTAAAAAGGCTTAAAATTTAATAACAATAACAATATTTAAGGGAAGGACTAGAAACAAAAACCTTGTAAAGAATGAAAGAAGATAAATTCATTCAGAAAAGAAATCAGACAATTATGGCATCAAAATATTAAGCAATATTAATAATGCAAAGAAAGTAACATTCACATTGTCAGATAAGAGTATGTCTATTATAGAATGCTTTGATTCTGAGGCTCAGTATGGAGTCAGCAGTTAACTTATTTTTTCCCAAAGTCTCAAAAAATAGACATCTAATATTTATAAATAAAAGTAAAGGATAATTTCAAAAAACACATCATGCCAAATCTTATAGACAATAGAAAAAGTAGAAATATTTCAAAATCATTCTACGTAATCTGGATACACCTGATACTAAAATTGGAGAACATATATTGTTATAAAGGGAAATTATAAACATATTTCACTTATAAATGAGGATGCAATATCCTAAACAACCTATTAAGTTGAATTAAAAGTTAATGTTTAAGTAATGTACTTTGGTCAAAATTGAATCCAATTTATGTGAGAATTAGTCACTATTTTCTTTTTTTGTTTTCTTTCCCTCAGTCCCCAATTCATTCATTTCAAACAAATATACTCAGTAACCAAACTGAATATAGGTGGTGGTTTATTTTTTTCTCAAGGAAAAGTCTTACAACAATATTCTGTTGGAAATTTTCTATTTAGGGCCTAACACTAGTTTTTATTTTCTCATTGCTAAAGGATAATAACTAGTCAAAAATAAAATGGAACCAGTTTAGTTAGAAGTCCCAGAACACTGGGGTATTAACCAGAAATGTCTCGATAGTTACCCTCAATCATTCATCTGTCAAATGGGTGATTTTGACAGCATTCTATTCACTCTTCATTGAGGAAACAATCTCAGAGATTTCATTTAATAATGTATAATATTGGCCCTTCCACCTAGAGAGTGACCACAGAGTCAGGATTAATCTGAAATTCTTCTTGTGTGGCTCTCCCTCTTTCCACTGTAGAAAGTATTCAGCAAGGAAGCACCGTTTCAGCAGAGGGCACCTACTCGTCCTCTTCACTCTGCATTATATACAGCAAGTGCTTTAATGACAACTTTGCCAACTTTCATGCCTTGCCTCTTTCTTTTAGTTCAGAGCACAATTTTTTTCTAAATGTAAGACAGTCTTCTTAGTTCTAAAGACTTTAAAGCAAATAATTCAAAATGTCCACTTTTTCTTCGCAAGCTGTTGTGCTAACTGCATGGAATAGAGGAAAGGGAAAGCAAAGGTCCGTGTTAGAGATCAGGCAGGAGGAAGAGGGCGCCAGGTTCTTCTAGATAAGCAGTGGGGAACTCTTCTTTGTCACACCGAGATCCTGATTCTGCTAATGCTAAGGTGGTTATGTGATCTCCCCACTGGTGACGTGACTGTCGCCTGCACTCCAAGTACAGCATTGGTGAATAGACTCCCTGTAGGAAAGGGAGCTCTGTCTCTCCCTGGTCCAGCCTGGAGTGCAAGGCTCAGCACCTTCTCAGGGTTTGATGTTCTGAAAGCTTCAAGCTCCTGTCCCTCTACTAACCGAATGCTCCTGCAGGCATCATCACTAGAATCATGAAATTAAGTGACAAGGTGCTACTATTTGCCTCTTTGGGACTGTGGAAAATCTGGGATACTGCCCAGAGGGTCCTTCACATTTTTCCCAAGTTTTTTCAAGCCCTGCTTCCGCACACCACTTGCAAAACTCCTGCCTTCGGAAATGTCTAGAACTGAAGGAAGCTCTAGCTTTTCTTTAAAATATTCCCCTAAATTTAAGGGGGGGTACATATATAAAGTGTTTTTTTCTTCCTTAATGTCAGATGGAGTCTAAACCAGATTAACACACTACAGAAAGAAGTTTCCAGACTGTTCTTCCAATACCTCTCTGCATGGATTCAATCTGTACATTCCGTGCCTTAACAGCCTTCCAGTACCCTTGAAGTTTATAAAATTATAAAATTCTCCTTTACGGACCCTGTATCTACTCCTCTCCTGGTGCCCCCCCCCCCACACACACACTCTATGCTTGACTTCTTGAAAGGAAAGCAATTTTGTCTTAATTTCTCCTAAGGAGAATAAGGCTGGTCTCTGACTCTGCATTTTTTCTTTCGCGACTCCTGTATTAGGCAAGGATGGATTGTAAATAAGGCTGGGTCTTACAGCAGTCTCTCAGTTAACCCTGTACAAAGGTGATGGCCCCTGTGACTGGAATCTCTTTCTGAAACACACAGTCATTTTTATCCTTTTTTTATTAACTCATATCCCAAAGAATATTTTTTTCTAAGCCACTTGATTACTTTTCATGTAGCAACAACCTAAGAGTCACATCAGCAAAATCTAGTTAGCTGGTCAAGGTCATTTCTATTTTGAGAATTCTATTTTATATTAACATTTTTCTGTTCCTTCAGGCTACTATAACAAAACACCATAGACCAGGTGGATTATAAACAACACAAACTTATTTCTCACAGTTCTGGAAGTTGAGAAGTCCAAGACCAGGTTGGGAGTCTGGTCAGGGCTGCCTGTGGGTTCATAGACATCTGTCTCATTCTTGTGTCCTCTCATGGCAGGGGAGCTCTTCAGAGCCTCATTTACAAGGGTGTTAATCTATTCCTAAAACTCCTTCACCTTAATGACCTAACCACCTCTCAAAGACCTTACTCCTAATGTCATGGGGGGTTGATTTTCAACATATGAATTTTTCGGGGACATAAACATTGTCCATTACAACAGTGATAAAAACATATAATGCAGGGTAATAAGAAAATATTTTAAGAAATTCATTCAGTATTTCATATGCCCAGCAAACATATTTACAGTTATTTTTAGGCAGAACTAGGGATGTTGGCATCTTAATACGTTTCAGTGTTTTGATTCTTTCTCTTCATTCATTCAGTTTCTTTCTTTTCCTTCAAATAACATTATTTGCTTATTTTACTAACAGCAAAATGGGAATAATAACCATTCCACAATTGTGTAGTGTATTAATTTGTTAATTTCATTAAGCAATTGGAAGAATGAAAGTACTAACTGTTATGGTTCTTTAGAGAATGAAGATTTCTCCAGCAAAGCACAGAAAAGAAGCTGTCAAGTTACAGTCAATCCAACCTGACACTGCTATTAGTTTAAATTCCCAAGCTAAACGGTACCAACTGAGATCATTAACTTTGCTTTCATAGCAGGTTTCTTAATGTTACTTAGCAACTTCACTTTGAAAATACCCATTTCACATTCCTGTAGCCAAAGGAGCAATCATTACTAGTAAAATCACATGTTTGATTGCTTAGAGAAGAGTTAATGTTGTGTCCTGAGGATCCATCACTAGCTGCTACAAGATTGTTCAGACAGTCTGCATTTAATGCATCGCACTCAGACTCAGTATCTGAGCCACATTAAAAGGATGAAAATTTATCCGCAATTAATTCAGCATATTAAAGGGATCATTTCTACTGGTAGCATGTTGTAAAATGTCAAGTTAATATTGATGTATTATTGTATTATGAATAAAACACCAAATAGTTTTGTATAATATGAAGAGAATTATAAACTTGAAAAACTAAAATATAGTAATGTCCTTGCCCCTTGATAAATGTATGAATATTTCCTAGTATAACCTGGAAATGATTGTGCCTTTAATAAATTAAAATTCCTTTGATGATATAAAACTTGCTCTAGGGTATTGCTTTTCCAGAAATCAATGCATGATTGCTAGTGTAGAAATTTAAAAGTAATCAAATCAGTACAATAAAACCAATTATTTAATCATCTTTTCAATTTTCTGTATTTTAAAAATTGCTTATATGTATTTACTTGAGATAATTGAACATATTACATCTCAGCAAAGATATTTAATTTAATCCAATTACTATTTCTTGAATAGCTATCTACAAATGAGCCCCAAGATGACAGACACTATCTTTAAATTATTAAAACAATATTTTAAGTATCTTCATCTTTATTCTAGAAATAACATATCTTTATCTTTGGGGGTACACAGGCATTTTCTATTCAGTTTGTCTTTTCAGAGGTAGGATTCCCACTTGAGAAAACACATAAAAAAACTTCAATATTAATACATTGTCTTTCCATAAGTTTACGATGCGATCTCTGGTTTTCTTTCTAATTCTAGGGTCTCCCTTACATTGGTACGCTTTTATGATCACCTTCCTTTAAAGATGGATATTTCTCAAGACTCGCTTCCTCTCTTCTTTACTCATTCTGATAGGCTCAATGTCACATGTGTATAGTTAATGCCTAAGTCGATGTTTATTCATGCACCCATCCATCCGTGTTTGTAAGTGTTCATTCAACGTGTTCTGAGTCCATCTATATTCTAGACAAGTGGTGGAGATTCTAGATGTTGGGGATTCAAAGATCAGTGAGATACATATAACTTGTATATGAGATACATATATCGTGACTTCAAAGGACAAATCAGTGCTGAGTGTTTCTGTCTGGATAGACATCTTTCAAGTTTAGAACTTCTAGAACTAAGTCTTCTGTTGCCCCCAACTAGATCTCCAGTCAAGATTTGCTGTCGCTGTTTGTGGTTATTTCATGTTTCTCATCTCTCAAGTCTAATTTACTGACCTTCCCCTCTTTGTCACACCCATCCAATCAATGCCCATCTCTGCCTTTTAATTCTCTATTACTTCATATCAAGCCTACTCAGTTAAAAAAAGTCTTTATTTATAAAAGAAATGTTTTAAAATTGTTATCTTGGTAAATCGTGATAGGAAATGTAAATTAAATATAAACAATGTCTAAATATAGTAAACATTTACCATGTCCCATTTCTATTGTCTCATAGATCCATCCTTCAGGAAAAAAAAAATACTAGCTAATATTTCTAACACGTTTCTACATGGCAATTATACTAAAGATTTTTCCTTATCCAAAAAAATTAGCGTAACTGCCCTATGACAAAATTTCAATTTTTATAAACCTTTTAGAGCCGAGGAAATAAGTAGCTTTTAAAATCACATGACTAAGGATTGGTTGTACAGATTTGGACCCAGAATGTCAGATTCCAATGCTGTCTACCTTTCCTCTCCTATAAAGGCTTTCTAAGAGTAAATTGTCTTTGGTTTTCCTTCTTATGGTTACATTCTCAATTCAAAACAATGTGTGTATATATATACATATATTTTTTTATTAAATAGCTATGTATATTAATGCAATCATGGGGTTCAATGTGTTGGTTTCATATACAATCTGAAATATTTTCATCGAAACATTTGACATAGCCTTCATGGCATTTTCTTAGTTATTGTGTTAAGTCGTTTATATTCTGCATTTAGTAAGTTTCACTTGTACAATTCTAAGATGCACCATAGGCTTGGTGCCACCAATTACCTTCCTTCCACTCACTCTCCCCATCCCCCCATCTCCCCACCCCCCATCCCTTCCAAGTCTTTTTTTTTTTTTAATTAACTTTAGAGAATGCCTATTGCTGCCTCCTGAGGAAAGGCAAACATCGTGTTCATTCCCTTAAACCCACTTCTACTGCTTCTCCCATCCAAATACAGATACATTTGTAGATACTTTGTAGTTTACTTATCTTCCTTTTAAGTGTTACTCACATAGGAGCATATTGTACAAGCTATTCTGTGCCTTGATTTTTCATCTAAAAAATCTTGCTAATTACACATGTACAGTTATTTTCAATAGTTATGTAAAATTATAGATTCATTTAATCTGCACTCTATTAGTAGATATTAAGATTAATTCTTTTTGATATAAACAATAGAATGCTAAACACAGAATGCCTCTGGAATTCCAGATTTAAGAATTTTTCTGTGACATATCAAGACCTATAGTGTAATTCTCAATTCTCCCAGGAGATAGTTCCTTTTACTTAGAGAACAGTTCTCGTCCCCTGCCTCTAGACCCAGGAGCATATGTGTGTGTCATTACAAGAAATTTAGGAGGTACGTAAAAATCAAGAAATACAAAATTCATGTGGGCAGGAACAAATGAAGCCCTCCCAGCAGCACCAATAAGCTGAGCAAGTTGAAGCTTGCAGAAGCGAGTCAGAAACGACACTGTTGACTGTGGTTCTTGGAAGTGAAACAGTGGACCATAAATAAATTAGAATTTTACTCAAATGTCACAGTGACTTACGTACTTGGCCGCCAGTCTTGTAAATACAAACAGGCCAGAGTATGGACGGTCACTCTGTGTTATGACCCATCGTGAACACCCTGCTTAGTCTTGGTCTTTCTATCCTCCTCACTCTGCCCTCCATGTGCACAACTCTGAGCTTGCTCTTCACAGATCCTGTGAAAAGAATTGAGTACCTTTTCCACCACAGTGATCTCCACTACTGCATTGCTTTAATCATCAGTTTTAATTGCTGTATATATTCAATGCTTTATATTTCTCATTCAGTGGTGATCTTTCTCTGTTTCTTTATAACTGCCATATACTCTAAAATGGAAGACTCAATAAAATGGTATAGGTAAATTTTATAATGGAAAATTATTTTAAAACAAAAAGCATGCTTATAGTGTTCATTGGAAGCAAAAATAACAGATTTCCCTTTTAAAGTTATCGATTATTTTAATGTGTTTATGTATTTAATTTTAGCCAGTTTATTTTTCTCCTACATTTTGAGTACGTGGCATATTATATGCATGTCCCAAAGACATAAAAAGAAGAAATTCTGAAACTGTAAATTCACGATAGAGACCACAAAGACTAGTAAAAATTAGAACATGGATTCAAACAGAATGTAAGTTATAAATTAGTTACAGTACAATTGACTTATCTGTCCAACTAACTATAGTGAATTAAGCTATAGAGAGCTGTGAAAATAAGGAAAAAGAGAGCTAGTTAAATCATGCAGCCACCAGTCTTAATAATGATCTTGTGATGAGAGATGAATCTGGTCTTGTGATCATTATATGGGCTCACTCATTTCCTGGCTGCTGCTTGTAGTGAGACAACTTGCTATACTGAGTATGAAGGCAGAGTCTGACTATAGGTATGTAAATATTCCACCTAGTACTTACCCAGGGAATAAAAATCATTTTCAATGTTAGGGAAGACACTGGCTGTATTTGACTTACTGAAGCAGGGTAGGTTGGTTTCTAAGGTGGAATGTAGACAGATTTTCAGGGAGGAATTTGATTATATATTGTTTTGCTTTTGTACTGTCTCTAAAACCTAACTCCTACTTAGGTCTCCACTGCATTGCAGTTGACTAGTACAAACAATATGTGATAATTACTTCACCTAGATAGTGACACATGATTCCTTATGAGTCTTATTTTCCAATAAAAGAAATGTAAAAGTTCCTCAGAAGGAGCAAAATATTTTTTGAAACTTAGACCTCTGATAGGAATTCTCGAATGGTTCTGCATTGAGAGAATGTTTGGTAAGAGTACACAAAATGCTTAAGAACATTTTTGAATGAAAACATTCCAGGTTACTCTATTGCCTGTGGTAGAAACAGGTGGAAAGTTTCCAAAAACAGGAGTTAACTTTATATTTGTAAGCTCGATGAAGTATTCATTAAAGAAGCCATTGCTGGATGTCACTAGGAATATTTATTTTTCTGATGATTCTATTGGATCAAGTCATCTTGTGAGCTACATTTTTGAAATTAATTACCCTAAAAATACAAATTTGGCCCAATTACTTGTGGAAGCATTTGTGAAATGGATCCAGAGAGCTCAATTCATGATAGAAATTCACATTGATCTAGATCCTTAGATGCTAACAAATGCTGCTTATGGAAAATTAAGTAAAGAAGTGTTTGTTGAAAGGTTACCTAGAATAAATTGGTATTGTTTCAGCACAACATGTGTGGAAAAAATTTGTCAACTTCCAAGATGGAATAATGTGGAATAATTGACTCGATTCAGACAGCCTGTGTCAAGTTCAATTTCTCACATGCATGTTTTATTGATATTTGTCAACAAAATGTTTTCTTGAGTATTAATGACTAGAAAGGGGGAAGAGTTCTATTACTGCCATGGTCAAAAAACATAAATAGATGCAAGTGATTCCAAATATCCTCCCTAAATTTTCTCTTTCCTGGACCCACTGGGTGTGCAGATGTAATCATGAGGATCTCCCATCTTGCATAATGTCCTGGCTGAGTAGAACCACATCAATTATTTTGCTTTCTTGAGAAAAATCATTTGAATTAAGTTAACTCATAAAGTATCATGAGAACAAGGATGATAGACCCTATGTCATTCTCATATCCTCTCTGAACCCTGCTCTTTTTATTGTGCTTCCTATAAATCCTGGTTCTCCTGATGTCAACTTGCTCTGGTTGTTCTATATTTTCTAGGACTATTACAATAGGAGTGAGATTTACTGGCATATTTCCTGTACAAAGTCAGTGCAGGGAGTGTCTGATTATTAGTGGCTGAGATATATCTTATTCAGAAAACCTAAGTTTAAATAAAAAAGAAACATCAAAACATTCCAACTGTCATTAATTCATAATGACAACTCAAAGTTATCTCTAGTTCGTTTTATATTTTGTACCAAGTATACCATAGGTTTGTGGTTTTCCATAGGAAAAAAAAATTATATAGGAGGCTTGACATCCACTTTATTCATTCTGGCCTCCAGGGTAGAGTTTAAGAATGATTGTGCATGGCCAAACACTAGTAATTGATTGTACTGATCCATGCTTTGAATGTAAAATTATGCTATTAAATAAAAATATGTATAGCTAGAGTAGAAGTCTAGCAAGTCTCTGGCTTCAAAAAGTTATTTTTAAAAAATAATTTCTCACATGTAAAAAGTTACCATATAATCAGGAAATAATCAGGAATACAAATAAATGACTTAAGGACTATTTATTGGCTAGCTTTGGGAGACAAAATACCTTGGGTCTTAACTTTATGTATTACAACAAATAAATCCTGTGCAGATTAAAAATTAAGAGTTGAATAAATTAAAGACAAAAGAGAACTTAAGTGTATTATTTTTACCGTAAAAGAACTTTCTGTAAATGGAACAAAATAAGATCAGAATATAACAGAATAACTCCAATGCATATCTTTCATGAATAAATCATGAATAATTGAAGAAACTTTGAAAATATTTTCATGTTATTAAGAAGACATGAAGTTCCCCCCAATAACCACAAAGTCGATCCAAGAGAGGTGCCACACTGCATAATTCCAGGGGACACTATTCACATCATAACATGACATCTCAGGTGGAGAGTAATGGAAGTAATACTCAAATATTAAATACAGATGCCTACAGCTATTTTAAAACAACTCATTTTTAAAGACATCTAACATACTTTTCTACATATTAGATTTTTGTAAAATCTAAATTTTATAATCTTTTCATTAAAATTCTTTTTCTCAAAGGGAAATTAAGTCTGCAAGATTATTGCTTCTGGAAGCAAATTCTTCCATTTTTAGACACCATTTGCTGTTTTTCCTGTCCACTACTCTGGAAATTTTACTATGACAAAGCTATCACATGAAAACAATCCAGAATTTGGATGAACATTTATATATTAAGATGTTTATTATCAATTCTAAATGCTGGACACTAGAATAACAAGAAAATTATGGTTGCTATGCAATGAAATATTTTGAAAGTACTGAGAATGATTGGTGATATAGCCCCAGGAAGAGAGAGAGAGAGAGAGAGAGAGAGAGAGAGAGAGAGAGAGACTGGTCAAAGAATGTAAAACTTCAGCTAGGAGGAATGAATTCCAGATATCTATTGTATAACATGGTAACTAGGTAATGCATTCTTGAAAATTGCTAAGTGTAGATTTGAAGTGTTCTCATCACAATAAAGGATATGTGTGTATTATGTAGGTTGATTTAGCTCTTCCACACTGCATACATATTTTAAAGCAACACATTATACTTGATAGACAACTGTCCTTGCCAATTAAAAAAAAATTTAAAAAGAAACAATGGAAAGAAAGTTGCTCTTCTATAGCTCCATGAGAATAGAGGTATTCTACCTAGCTAATATGTGTATATATATATGTACACACACACACACATATTCTCTGTGGAATGTGCTTAAGTTAATAGTAGTTACCTAAGCTTAGGATTACAAATTACATATTTATCACCAAATTATTTATTTGATCCATAAATTTCTAAAACAAAACATAGTAGTCATATTATCAGGGGCAAGGTTACTTTTAAACATGCTAGCTGCCACCAAATTGTTATGCTGCTGTCCGCTAAGAAAGCAAACTCTTCAGAGTCAATCTCAATGAATTTATTTGAGAATTAAATGCAGCTTCACCTGCATCTGTGTGTTTACTTAAAATATAGATTTCCAAGCCAGATTGGGAATAGGGCAGAATCTACATTTTTATCACATTTTTGTGCCTCTTCTCTTGACTGGCCAGATGATTCTCGCCCACGTTAAAGCTAGAAAATCACTGAATTAGGAAGATAATCAAAATGCAGAAAAATCCCCACAGCAGAAATGGTGGTTTAAAATGGAGTTGCTTAAAAGCCTCACGAAAATGGCTGGTAAATAAGTGTAACAAACTGGAGGAGAGAGACTGTGTGTGAGGGTGAAGCAGTAATGAGGGGAAAGGCGTCATCAGCAATGAACAGCATTGAGCTTGTGCAGAAAAATCATCTTAGATAAACGATATGCCTTAAAATGTGTTTTTTGTCAAATATGAATGCAAAAATTCTAATACTAAGTAGTTCTGCTAACATAGGCAACAAAGCATTGAAGACACTATGTAAAATATTTCAAAATTACTAATCTTTTATATTGACTGTTACTGTACAGTTGTCAAGTGTAGAATTTAGACATCTCTTTATTTTCTTTCCCAAATGTGTAATGATCTTCTGATATTTTGAGACTCTGCATTATAGATGATCCTAAATATGTAAACCAAAAAGCATCAACCTGTCAGCAAATGTTTATTAACTACTTCCTCTGTACAGAGACATTTCTAGGTGTCAAAAGTGAAAAGATGAGCAAGACAGCATTCCTCCTCCTCAAGAAAGAGCCTTCCTCATAGTGAACACAATAACATTGAAGACATATATAAAAAAAAAAATTGAGGTCACAATTACTGCAATAAATAAAGTAACAGATGACCAAACAATTCAATGTGGGACATTCAAGGTGCAGTGTCTTTAACTAAAGTGATAGAGAATTGAGATAGTGAAGATTTGGAAGCAAGGCCAGTGTGGAGAAGACAAATATGAGATGAAGCATATTGTCTATAAAAAGACAGTGTGAGCTATGGTGTGGAGAATTGTGGGAAAACCAATGGTAGGTATAAACAAAGGAATAACATAATGAGATTTACACAGATTGCTCTGAACTTTGAGTTGAAAATGGACTATCATCCAACTAGAAAAGAGAAGGAAACTTTTCAGAAATCTGTTTTGGTGTCCTAGATTTAAAAGAAAATTATATGACTTGAAGTGATGGTGAGGCAATAGATGGTGGAAATAAAATTGTAAGTAGAATAAGGGATTGAATTTGAAAGTAATGCTGGAAGATTGACTGTAGGAAGTTATCAGAAACGGTGGAATCAAGTGTACACATACATGGAAGGTGGAATGGACTGAATTGTGTCCTTTTCCAAATTTGTATATTAAAGCCACAATGTGACAATATTTAGAGATGAGGCCTTTGAAAAGTAATTTGGTTAAAAAAAAAAAAAAAGTAATTTGGTGTGAGATCAGGAAGGCAAGGCCTTCATGATGACATTTGTACCCAGGAGAAAGGAAACTAGAGACCTCGAACTTTCTATGTCTCTCGGCCATGTGAGGACACAGCAAGTGGCCATATAAAAGCAGAAGACAGCATTGCCATACTCCAAGGTGCCAAACTTGTACTGGGACCTTGATGTTGGACTTCGGCCTTCAGAACTGTAAGACAATAAATTTGTATAGTTTGAGCCATACAGTCCAAGGGGACTACTATTCCAGTAGTTTTTTTTAGCCTGAACAACCTAATATACCTTTCTCAAAGAGGACATAGAAAACAGTAAATTTATTGTAAAGGAAAATCAAATGTTTAGTTAAATTAAGATTCCAGTTAACTATAAAATGGAGTAGTTAAAAAGAGAGTTGGTATTTTCTTTTCTTTTTTTTTTTTTCCTTTTCTTTTGTCCTTTTGCTAATTGTTTAGGGATTAGGAGGATGCTCTGAATTAAGATAAATATTTGGCAATTATCAGTATAAAGATGATATTGAAGACTTGTAAATAGATGAGTTCCTTAGAGAAAGTGAATTCAGAAGAGAGAAGACAGAAAAGGACTGTCATTTTGAGAAGCTTACTGAGGAAGAAAGAGAAATTGAGTGGTTGTTGAAGGAGAATAAGAAAATAGGTAACGTTTTGAGGTCTCTAATACTAAGAACATTTACACTGATGGTAATGAATCACAGAACAGGAAGAAATATGAGGTTGGGCACTTAAGTTCACAAACTCATCCTAGGAAATGTGCTACATACCTTATTGCTGAATAACACTATTTTCACCTTTGAAGTACCTCCCCCCACCTGGCTATCTGGTGATCAGACATTCAGTATTGACCCATGTAGCACTTTTTCTGGAATAAGTTCATGAATGGAATTATCAGACCTCGTATGACAATAGTTCTGATGACCATTGCAGAAAAAGGAGTTCCCAAAGCATAAACTAAGCACTGGTGTTAGTGCATAGCTTCCCGGAGAGGGGACTGCAGGGAGGGGAGGGGACTGCGGGGGGGGGGCGTGGCTTGCAGGTGACTGCATTGATACTCAGTGATGAGGAATGTAGCACTTTTTCTAAGTCTAGTTCACAAACGTATTTGTCTGGCCTTGTATGATACAAGAGAAAAAATAGAATATTTGAAAAAGTGAAGGCACTGAGGTGGTGAGAAAAGGTAGGATTCAGGGGTAGAGATGAAGATCAGGGCACATTAACTACTATAACCTGAGAAGAAGACAGAACAGGTGATAAAGAGGCAGCCACATTAGTGAGTTTGGTAGACAAAAGAGGACATTGTTTGATATGATTATTTCTTTTCCTCTATGAATTAGAAGGTAAAGGTATCAGAGACTGGAAGAGAGGGTAGTATCAACCAATTGAAGGTTCTAATGAACTCTGAAAGCTGGGTGAGCGTATTGTAGTGGGTAAAATAGGAAAAAAAAATATTGATCTGAGAGTGAAGTGCTTGAGATGGTGACAAGCTACTGTTATTTTGGGGGATGAGTGTTCATGACTGATAAGGTTTGGAGAAGCAGATAGTTGACATTTATGGTTTTGAGAAGCTCAGATGGTATAAAGGTTTCCTAGGAGGATTCTGTAGATGAATATTATGTAATACAGTAAGTAAAGCAGGACAGAGGTGAAGAAAATAGATGTGATTGATAAATGAATTTAAAATAAATGAAAGGTTAGTTGATCATATCAAAAAGGAAAGATATCCTGATGTCATGTGTTCTTAAAATAGCAAATGTTGAAAACAATCAGGGAAAGAAATTATTTGAAAGTAGCAAAGGCTGACACCTACCTCTTGGTCCTAAGGAACATGAGATATGTCTCCAAAAATGAGCTTACATCAGTAGGATTTTCAAGATCAACACTAAGACTTCAGGAGAGAGGTGAGGCATGAAATACACACCTTGTAAAACTTGATGAAATTGAAAAAGTACTATACTAATGTACATAATTATGATTTAATAAAATTATTTAAAAAAATAAAATGAGGTAAAAAACAAACAAAAATAATTGGTGCCGAATATATTAAACTTGAAAATAAGAACATCCCTCCCCCAAAAAAAGAAATTGAAAAAGTATGTGTATTAGTTCTATCTAGCAATGTGGAGATAAATTTGGAAATTGTGATAAAAAATTAGGATGAGTATAGTAGTACAGTCAGAATCATTTATGTTGTAGTCTCAGGCCAAGCCAAATTCAGAGAGAGAACAAAGACCCCACTCTAATTGACAGCAATGTTAACTAACATACCATTGTAAGAATTGCTTCTAGACATTTTCTAAGTATAATATGTTTCTAAGCTAAACATAGGGTCAGTACTATTAACTTTGCTGAGCATCTGCCACGTGATACATTGCAGGTAGATAAAAATATGTACCCTTTCCTTTGGTATTTACTTTGGAATTTATTATACATTGTTATTTATTACAGTTTTAATATCTTACTCTTGGTTGCTTAAGGCTTTTCAAATAAAAGTTGTAATAATAGAAATTTTTGGATAATCTTGTAGATAAGGAAAAGATAACCACTCTGATGTTAGTTATTCATTTTTGATAAGATTATAAAGTATATGACATCTTCATATAATTTTTCCCATGTTAGATATTTTTTACATGATGAGAGCTGTCTCAATATAAATGGTCTACAAAGGAAACTGAGAAATATTTTAGGGGACATTCAAATTTCAATTACTTAGTGGTTTGTGAAAAAGTGTACATAGATAATATGTATGTATGCAGATAATAAATCGAGGACATTTTGGCTTTCTAACTAAAAAGTCTTAATTAAATCAGGTATAATTTTTAACACACCTCTAGTGATCCTATCCACTTTGCCAAGGAGAAAAAAATAGTAGTCCTAGTAAAGGTGAATAATTAATATAAAGGCAACATGATAATTTAGCAGCAAAGACGATATTAAGACACATACCTTTTGATTTCTATTTCAGTTATCTTGACCTTTAGTGTTTATATCATATTTATGCTACATATGGTCATGCTAAACTTATAGATTCAGCTAAACTTGCAGAAACATTAACTGATTATTTTTTATACAACTTTGAGCATTGTTTCACTTCAAGTTGCCAAATGATATTTTTAAAGTGATATTAACAAAGTGATATTAGTATTGTATATTATAAATATGCTACCTTCACATATCCACACTTCTGATATTAAAAGTTATAATTATTTCAACATGAAAGATTCTTGCCTAAACTGAAGTAGGCTTTCATATTCATAAAGCATTCTTGAGTTCCATGTTAACTGAAACTGGTAGCATTTTGGCTCTCATCTTTGAAAGTCAATTGAATAATGTCACTACATGAAAATTTTTATATATATTGATATTTTCCCTAATTTTTTTAATAGGACCAGGTGCACAAACTTATTATAATTTGTATTTGATGACTGAGTGTTTAGTGTGTTCCAGTGAAGTACCACTGAATGTTCTTCTTTTAATGGAGAATAAGTGTAATAGTGTTACTCACATTGGGCAACATATTTCTAATGTGTGAGCCTAAAGATGGTACAGGCATGTAAAAATAAAGTGGGCTGGCATGTAAAAATAAAGTGGGCTGCCACCACAACCTCTAAGAAATGACTCTTTGACAGGGATAGTAGTAACAATACATTTATTTCCTAAGTCCTTTGCAATGGATTTTTTTTTTTGAAGAGGGTTTTATCAATCAGTTATGGTCCTATGCACTGGAAGAAAAAAAAGTTACCTTTCTTGGCTAAGAGAAAATTTGGAATCAATATTGGAAAAATATTAGGAAAATAGCCTGAATTTAGTATGACATTTCCTTTCAGGATCCTACAAATTTATCGTATCTGATGATATCAAGAAAGAATGGCATTTTAAATAGTCTCACTAAAGCTTACATTTGCTACTATACAGGTTGATGAGTATAAAAAAATTAACATTTTAAAGATAAGATAGAAATTTAACTCCATGTAAGCATGAAAGAGGTAAAGTCTCCATCTTTCTTTAAGGAGCTGAAAAATATTCTTCTTAGCAAAGTATCCCAAGAATGGAAGAAAAAGTATCCAATGCACTAAGCCCTACTATGAAACTAATTTATAGCTTTCATGTGAAAGCTATAACCCAATTACAGCACAACTGGAGAAAGGGACAAGGGAAGGGAGGGGCCGGGGGAAGATGGGCGGAAGAAGAGTATTTGGTGGGTTCACACTTATAGTGCATCTCAGAAGGGTACAGGTGAAACTTACTAAATGTAGAATATAAATGTTTCCACATAATAACGAAGAAATGCCATTGAAAGCTATGTCAACCAATTCAATGAAAATATTTCAAACTGTATATTAAACCAGCACATTGTACCCCATGATTGCATTTATGTACACAACCATGATTTAATAATAAAAAGAGATAAAAATTTAACATTTACAGAAATCTCTAAGACAATCAAGTCCCTTATTTAGAAATGATAAAACTATGGTTCAGGCATAGTAATATCTTACTCAAGGTCAAATGTTGGGGGTTTTTTGTTTTGTTTTGTGTTTTTAATAGACAAAGTCTTACTTTGTCATCCTCAGTAGAGTGCTATCATGTCATAGCTCAAAGCAACCTCAAACTTGAGGGCTCAAGCGATCCTTCCCAAGTAGCTTAATCTATAGGTGGCCGCCACAGCACCAGGCTAGTTTTCCTCTCTTAAGTACAGATGGGGTCTTGTTCTTTCTCAGGCTTTTACTCCTAAACTCAAGCAATCCACCTGCCTTGACCAGAGTTCTAGGAGTTACATTTGGTGAATCTCAGTCAGGACCAGAGGTGGGTCTCTATAGAGAAGCCTACTGCATTATCCTTCAAGTAGACTATATGCATATGATATATACAAATAGATACAATATGTTTGGATATCAACATAAGAAACCAATTTGTCCAAATAAAATTTGTAGAAAACCAAATGACACATAATGAAGTCTCCCAGTATTTTTATTATGATCTGTTTTGACTGTGGATCTGAGCAATGAATAAACACACAAAAAAATGTATGAATGTATTAAACATAAAAATGAATCTATTTTGACAATCTCAAGGAGAGGGGATTAAAAAGATATAATTTCTATAGGATGTTCTAAGGATAAATAGTATTTTAAAAATTTGAAAATATCAGCCAGAAACAAATTTTTGTCAAAGATAAAAGATGATTCTCTTCTGGGGAAAAAGAAGAAAATACACACATTGGAGAATTTTTTGTCTGCTCCCCGTGCTTCATCCTCATTGGAGAATTTTGAAACAAACTGAAACCCTGTGGGAAGTATGATATGAAGAAAGCCTTTTACAAAGACAAAGTTCGAAATTTCTGAAAAGAAAACTGTGTCATGGGATATATATATACAAACACACAAAATTAATACCAGGTCTTGACTATAAAGGAATGAAAAAGAATGAAGACTAAGATGATATTATGTTCAATCCACTAAGTTTATGACTGTATCTGTGAACATTTGTGATCATGGGTACATAATTCTGAGAAGATTGTGCATATTTGATTTAAAGAAATGAACATATTTTAAACTCTGAATTTGATAGCATACATTCAGGGCTATTTAGGTCAACTAGAAGTAACTTGGGGTTCACATTTGCTATCTCTGAAATATAGTACTTCATTTGCTAACAGTACACAGAACCATTAATGGCTCTATGGTTAGGAGATCCATTAAACTAAATATCCTATGGATTAAATGAATTTTAGTGATTATCCTGTCATTGTTTTGATGTTAAAATGACTCTTTCACACCATGAATTTCCATCCAGTACAGTAAGATTCTAATCACTATATTATCCATTAATATTAATGGAAAATGGTCCATATATTTTGATTTTATGTATAAGGACTGATTTTGTGTATGGTACCAGTAGAAATATTTCTTCTCTGCGTGACTAAAACTCCTGGGCCTATTTGATAAAGTCTGTCTTAGATTTTACATATTCTAATATATGACTGTATATTTATGTAAATATGTACCTTCACAGCTCTAACTGGATTTTGTCATTCATATTATGTGTCTGGGAAGAAAAACTACCTTTTTCCATTATATCTAACTGAGCTGCAGACTAGTGTCTTTTACCAGCATCCATGAAACTCTAGTAAACTCATTTGCTTGCAATGGCAAAATATGAGACTCTCCCCAGTTCCCAGTACTGTCTTTCCAATTTCATCTCTTGCTGCTCTCTATTTCCCAGTCTATATGACATGATATATCACTTACCCTTCTCCAATAATGATTTATAATTCCATTCCTTAATTTGTAGTTTGGTTTTCTATAAGCTTCCAAATAAGAAAATTGTGCTTGCGTTTTTTTAATGAAATCTTATTCTATTCAAGTCCTCATGGCAAAATTTTTGACCTTTATTATTTAATTTATATTAACTTAATTCGGTGTCTGCTTCTTTATCTTGAGTTAAAACTAGTCATGAATGATAGTATTCAACAGATTATATTCATTGTCACTAACTTCTTCTTTTGTTCCATGTGCCCAGTGCTGTGCCTGACACATTTAATGTTTTCAATAAAAATCTGAATAATCAACACAACAAGTATTTCCAGGGTTTATGTAGCTATTTTTAAAAAATATTCTCTAAAGAACTTAAATTATTAAAAAGAAAAATAGGGTAGGAAAACCAGGATAGGTTTCTATATCTTTCATTATCTTCTTCTTATAAGAAATTTTTTTTTGTAAATAGATCGAGTTTGAAAGAGAAATAACTGCCGGCAGTCAAGCCACAATCCCAGGACAGCAGATGTTCTGAAGACTTGGTTTGAATAAGCAGACATTCTCTCTGACATAGAATTAAGAGTTGCCTCTGGGAAAAATGGCAAGTCATAATAAGATCAATCTTCTTAGGAGACAAATACACCAATAGAATCAATTCTTTTCAAACCAATGACAAGAATTCAGTACTGGATCTTTCATTGAATTACTAATAATCCTGCTGATCCTGGAGCGTTCACTAAGCTTTTTGATGGATGCATTATGTATTCTCTTATAATAGATGAGTTAAATGTAGTTGAATATTGAAAATATCTTGGCCTAGAGACACTGCTTCAATTTCCCAAGCAATAGCAAATGACTCAACTTAAAAGAATCCATTATTAACTTGCAAATAATATACATATTACACATTAAAAAGAAAACACATATATACTTATGTATTTAAAAACCAAAAAGGCTTTAGGGTTTTTTTCCTTAAAGTTGCATTAAATTCAATCAGTCCATATAATTGAGCACCAGCTATGTTTCAGGAAGTGCACTGTTATTTTTCCATTGTTTCTATAGCAGTTACCACAAACACCTGGCTTTCAATAACACTCATTTATCTCACAATGTTTTAGGTTGGATATTCAGGTGGACTCAGATGAGTTCTCTGTGTAGAATATCACAAGGCTAAACTCACGGTATCTGCCAGGCTGAACTCTGATCTGTTGGTTATGAGGTGAATCCACTTCCAAATATCCTTAGGTTGTTGGCAGATTGGGGATGAATCCATAGTACACATTACATCTCTCTGACTCCTCTTCTTCTAAAAGCCAGAGAAAACCCTTTTTTCCAGATTAATATGAGAGTGCAAATGTTTGGATTACATTGTTTCAATTCTAAGGTAAAGTTCAAGCTGTTGAGCCCTTCACCCAGGAGGTGTGCTGAACACTATCACATTGTGCACATCAGGTGAGATTCCATCAGTTGCCCCTTCCCCCCATACCCCCCACTCCTTTACACTTGCTCTCCTCTGTCTCACCCCTGGCTATGTGTGTATGTATATCTACCATGGTTTGTTAATCCATTCATGGATTGGTGGGCACTTTGGTTGCTTCCATATCTTGGCAATTATGAATTGAGCTGATATAAACATTCTGATGCAAATGTCCTTGTAGTAAAATGATTTTTGTTCTTCTGAGTAGATCCCTAGTAATGAGATTGTGGGATTAAATGGAAGGTCTACTTTTAGTTCTTTGAGAATTCTCCATACTTCTTTCTATAGAGGATATATTAGTTTGCAATCTTACTAGCTGTACAAAAGTGTTCCCTCTCTCCACATCCATGCTAGTATCTGCAGATTCAGGATTTGGAGATGTGGGTTAATCTCACTGGAATTATGTGATATATCAGGGTAGTGTTGATTTGCATTTTTCTGATAATCAGGGATGATGAGCATTGTTTTCATGTGTTGGCCATTCGTTTGTCATCTTCAGAAAAGTTTCTGTTCAAATCTCTTTCCTAGTTATAAATGAGGTTGTTTGCTCTTTTCTTGTTGATCACGTTGAGTTCTCTGTAAATTCTAGATATTAGCCCTTTGTCAGATTCATAGCATGCAAATATCTTCTCCCATTTGGAAGACTGTCTGTTTGCTTTAGTTGTGGTACTCTTAGCCATGCAGAAGCTTTGTAGTTTGTTCATGTCCCATTATTGGTGGTGGTGCAATACCAAGGGGCTCTTCTTCATAAAATATTTTTCCCGGGCCAATTTCGTCAAGCATTTCCTCCACACTCTCATCTAGTATTTTCATTGTTTCATGTCTTAAATTTAAATTTTGTATCTAGCAAGTGTTGATTTTTGTCAGTGGTGAGAGGTGCAGGTCCAGTTTTAGTCTTCTACATGTGGCTAACCAGTCCTCTCAGCATCATTTATTAGAGATTCTCTTCCCCAGACCATGTTTTTGTTTGGTTTATCAGCAATCAGATGGTGATATGTGACTGGGTTTATCTCTAAGTCCTCTTCTACTTCATAGACCTATATCTCTATTTTTGTGCTAGTACCATGCAGTTTTGATCATTGTAGACCAATGTTATAACCTAAAATCTGGTAACAAGATAGCTCCAGATTATTTTTATTCCTTAAAATCATGTTGAATATTTGTAATTTTTCTGGTTTCATATGAAGCAAAGTACTATGTTTTTCAAGTTCTTCCAAAGATGATGATGGTGCTTTTATGGGATTGCATTACATTGGTAGATCACTGTGGGTAATATGGGTTTTTAAACAATATTGATTCTTCTTAGCTGTGAACATGATATGTCCTTCCATTTGTTAACATATTCTGCTATTTCTTTTCTCAGAATTTCATGGTTCTCTTTATAGAGATCCGTAAACTCTCTTTTTAAAGGGCTATTATGATTAATAAATTGATTATTGATCATAATTACACATATACTATAACATGAAAAAAATCACACAACAGATATTGCAACATACTCATACTTTCCACCTACCTAAATTGTTGGCGATTATACAAGGTTGAGGTTGGATCATTGGAGGTCATTCTTAGATGTCTGCTTACCTCATGTGTTAAATACTGAGAACAAAATTATAAGCAAAGTAGACTAAGTCCATAGTCTTATAAACCTTAAGCTTTAATGGAGACAATGTGCAATAAAATATGAATTATATTAAGAAGCATCACGTACATATGAGCATGTCAATGAAAGCGCCAACCCAGTCTACAAAGTTGGGTAAGTATTCCCAAAGAAAATCAAAACTGTCTTCTACAGAAAATACTGGTATCTTTTCAGTAGATAAAGATCATTTTACAATGAAAGAGTAGAGTTTTCAAAGCAAAAGGAAAAATATAGTAAGACATGCCTTGAGCATTCTACCCAGGGCGACAGCTCTATCTCAAAAACAAAAACAAACAAAAAAGAGACATGCCTTGAAAGAGTTGAGCTTTAAACATAAATGTCACTGTTTTCAAAGTTTGCACAGAGGACAGTTGTCAAGGGATGACTGGAATCAAGGTAGAAAAGAGCAGTGGAAAACAATTAAAAGCTTTGAATAGGGCAGTACCTGTGTCTTAAGGGAGTAGAATGCTGGCCCCATGTGCTGGAGGTAGTGGGTTCAGGCCCAGTCCTGGCCAAGAACTACAAAAAAAAAAAAAGCTTTGAATCAAGCGTCCTAGTTCATTAACATGTGATTTGTAAAAGTTGTTCTGGCTCTTGCATTTAAAACATCTTTGATAAGTATTTAAGTATAGTACTTGAGAAGGTGAAGCCAGTGACAAGGCCATTAGACATAACATGGGTAAGTGATAATATTTACTGGGACCATGGTAGTGGCATAAATACTGTCTGTAAATTAACATGGGAAGAGAATTTAAGAGGTGGATCCTGAACAAGTTGGTAAAAAAATACAAGTGTGCAGGAGAAAAGAAGGTTGAGAATCATGCCCAGATTTTCTAACTTGAGCCTCTGGAAGGATGATGGACCATTTTCTGAAATAAGAAACTTGGTAGGAAAAGCACCTGTAGATAAAAGATAAGTGGCGCAATGTCAAACATGAAAAACCTGAGGTTCCTATATGATGGCCAAGTGTAGATGTTTATTACACAGTAGGTTAATTCTAGTCTGGAGATATAATGAAAAATCACGTTTGGAGACATACAATTAAAATCTTCAGCACACAATGTCACAAGTGTGAAAGCTGTCCCCTGGGGAGGACATGGGGCCTAAGGAAACAAAAGGATCAAATACATAATTCCCACATTCTCTAACATGTAGGGGATGACTCAAGGAGTAGAAGTGAGTACACAACACTGAGAAGAAATAACTCCCATACCTAGATAAAGAAGTAGGACAATTGCTTTTGCAAAACAGGAAATAAGAATTTTAAAATGCATAGGATAGTCAATGTTTTCAAATATAATAGGGAAGTCATGTAAAAAAGGATGAATAAGTGGATTGGATTTAGTGACAAGGGACCCACTGGTGAGTTTGACAAAACATGATTCACTGGTGCAACATGAGTACGATTTAAACTAAAGTGGGTTTACGAATAAAAGAAACCTTAAGAATTTCTCCTTCCATAATATTTCTTTCATAATTAATATTCTCTGGAAGAGCCAGTGTCCAGTTAATACTAAGAGTTGGAAGAACATTCAGAAAAGAGTTTCTGGGGAATTTGTTTGTGAAATATGGGTACCCAAGAATACCATACTTTTATTGCAGATGAAAGGAAGACTGTATACTTGGATGAAGAAGATAAATATTTGTTTTTAAAAATGAGAATGTGGGGGAAGAATTTAAAAACCTAGGTTTCAGTCGGTAGAAGTCACCAAAGATAATGGGGATCTATGCAGTGTATTGAATTTAGTGGGCATCAAAATTATAAGAAATGGTCAGAAGAAAGTAAATTAAGAAAGGGTACTGACAATTGTGAATTGAGCTGTAATAAATAATCTAGTACAAATGTCTTTATGATAAAATGTTTTTGTTTTGTTTTTTCTGGGTAGATGCCTAGTAGTGGAACTGAGGGGTCAAATGTGACATCTAATTTGAGTTCTCTAATACTACTCCATACTACTTTTTTTTACAAAGAGGCTGTGTTAGTTTGCAGTCCCACCAACAGGGTAAAAGTGTTCCCCCTCTTTCCACATCCATGCCAGCATCTGCAGCTTTGAGACTTTGTGATGTAGGCCATTCCAACTGGGGTTAGGTTATATCTCAGGGTGGTTTTGATTTGCATTTCTATGATAATTAGGGACGATGAGCATTTTTCATATGTTTTAGCCATTTGTCTCTCTTAGAGAAGGTTATATTCATGTTTCTTGCCCAGTGGTACATGGGATTGATTGATTTTTGTCGATTAATTTGAGTTCTGGGCAGATCCTAGTTATCAAACCTTTGTTTACGTCAATTGTCAAGATGTGGAAACAACCTAAACACCCATCAACTTAGAAATGGATTAAAAAATTATATACCAAAGAATACTATTCAGCCATAAAAAGATGGTGACTTTACATCTTTTGCACTAACCTGGATGGAGCTGAAACAGATTCTTCTTAGGAAAGTATCACAAGAATGGAAAAGCAAATATCCAATGTGCTCAATACTAATATGAAGCCAGTAGATGATCTCAGTCACACCACATCGGAGAAAAACTCATTTCAATTCAGGATGAGAGGAGATAAGGGAGGAAGGGGAGTTGGAGTGTCCCCACTTAATGGGGACAATGAAAGGGATATATGGCATAAGTGGGACTCTACAGATTCAAATATTGTGATCTGGTTGGTTGTACCCTCACATTAACCTGAAATTAAAAACAAACAAAAAAAGATACTGAATAAATAGCTCATAGTCTTCCAGAAGGAAGGCCATCAGCCCTCTCAGTCCTCAACTATGAACTGGAGGGAGTTCATGTTACTGGTAGAAGAAGTGATTATCCTTCTAAGAGGGAAAGGAACTGGCTGGAGTCCCACTTACATAAGATGACCCTAAAAGGAGGCTTTCTCCTTAAAGATGCTAGCACAAGCCCTCCAGGAATCAATTGAACAGGAAACCCTGTACTATTGTTAATTCACTTGGAGCCAGAGGTGAAGAGAAAGAAGAATAATTTGGAATGAATAAACGTTAAAGAAACTGGCCTAGAGACAGTCAGAACGATACACTTGGCTATGTAAGGTACTTAAATTTAATATGTATTATTTAAGAGGCAAAAAACCCAATAGTCTTTGACTCACAAAATAAATAGAACATTTGGTTGGTAGGAGTGTATAGAGCGAAGTGAAATCTTCTCAAGACAAATAAAGAAAATTTAAAATACCAGTCTGGAATAATCGCTGAAAGCTAAGATGGAATTGAAATGAATATATTTGTGTAGGCTGATTATAGGAAAAACACTATCTCCTGAAAAATTAGAGATGACCCTTCTTAATACCTGAAACTTGTAAGAAATTTAACTCTCCCCATTAGGTTACTCACTTATTCCTGGTACCTGATTTATTCAGAGTGATATCCTTGGGTTATGAAATGGGAAACTTGAGTGGATAAAAAAATGTAACATAAACTGACTACTTAAGACACTTTAAAAAAGACTTTGCAATAAATGTTTCCAAAGAAGTCTATATCTCAGAGCCAAGTATGCATGTATCCCATGATCCATGATGTTCAGAAGATCACTAAGATGGAAAAGAAAATGCAAGTCAATTTTTAGGCATTTTTATGCAAATGTCAAAAATGTTTTTAGTCAGCAATAACACTAGGATATACAGTTCTTCAAAAATAGTAGATAAAAATGTTGCTAAGAAAAAATGTGATATCAAAATCTTTCAGGAGTCTTTTAAGGTGAATATTGGCTCCTTGTTTAATCTTGGTGATTTCAGGAAGCTTATTATAGCCTGCAAACACTCTTCTGAAATACAGTCCAAAAGGCTGGGTATAGAGGGGCCTATTCAGGATTGCATGACACTGATCCCAATAATTTTGGTCCCTCAAGGGGGAAGAGAGTCTGACCACATCAAAATGAAATGTATTCTCACATTCATTCCAGATAGCTCCATACTCAGCAGTCACTGGAATTAATAGATGTCTTGATCTGTGTTAAATAGAAATAAATACCTAAATGAGACCTTTTATTAGGTCATTGTATAATTGGCATTTTCAGTTAAATGGAGAGAAGAGAAATTATGAAGTCAGCAATCAGTATGTCCCTGTGAATATTTACCAGATTTATAAACGAAAATTTTTCATAGAAAATTTTGCAAATATATTTGTTAAGCAAAACAATTATTAAGCTCCTAGCAATATATGAAAAGACTAGGAATAAAAATAAAAATAGGACTGTGGTTGAAAATAGTTCAAGGTACAATGGGAGTGACAAATGTGCAATGTCTTATTCCCCAGCAGAGGAGCGCAGAGCATGTCACAGCACCTCACAGGTAACATAATGATGTGTAGAGAGGGAGCTAGGGCTCCAGAGAGTCATTTCAAAAATGAGGTAGAAAGTTACTCTTGAATGAGTAGGGGATAGAAAAGTGCAAAAGGCACTTGAGACTTGGGGGAGACAACAGGGTAGAACTGCATAAGAAGTGATATTACTTTGAAAAGTATCTTTAGTTTGGGGGGTGGGGAACCCAGATGGCAGGGAGGAGAGATAGAGAACCCTGGCAAGAGTATAGGAAATAAGTAAGACATAAACTAAGATTAAGCAGTAGAACAAAGTGGGAGAGGAGGAATTTAAGAAAGCCTTCAGAAGTTAACACTATAATCCTAGCACTCTGGGAGGCCAAGGAAGGTGACTTGCTTGAGCTCATGAGTTCAAGACCAGCCTGAGCAACAGTGAAACCCTGACTCTACTAAAAATAGAAAAACTGAGGCAAGAGGATCCTTGAGCCCAAGTTGGAGGTTGCTGTGACCTATGACACCATGGTGCTCTACCCAGGGTGACAGCTTGAGACTCTGTCTCAAATAAATAATAAGCTAACTGAACAGAATTGGGGTTTTCAGGAGGTTGAGGGTGAGAAAATGATAAGGGTCAATCATGGTTCCCTCATGTCCAGCTTTAAGCATTGCCTGGAGAGAAAAGGAGCAAAAAGGAGGAGCATGTTTTGCTGGGGTGGAAGAATAGCAATGATTTTAAATATAAATATTATTTTTCCCACTTTAAGTGACTTTATCCAGCAGACGGTTGAATATACAAGCCTGGTATTTATGGGTATCATGTGGGTATTGTCAGGTACGGATGGAGATTTGAATGTTTTTATATACAAGCAGTGAGGCCACCTATTCAAAGCATGAAAGGTTAGAAAGGAATGGAAACCTGGTAGCACCTAGCATTTCAGGGCTGAGCACAGTAGCAGATTTGGTAAATAGGCAGAGACTGAGGTTGCTGAGTATGATTTGATCCAAAGGAAAAGCATCATTAGACGATTCAGAAGAGATAAATAACTGATCAAGTAAAATTCAGGAGGATGTTGGGGTGGATATAATGAAAAATACTGCAGCCAGCTTGGCTTGCCACCGACCTTACCTTTAGAAACTGAAGGAAAGGCAGTACCAAAATATGTACTATTAGCAATGTGTGGGTGATAGAATTAAGAGGAATCAATGGCTTTCGTGTCTAGGAGCCTCAAATTTCTAAAAGCACGAGTCCTCTGTTAAATAAGAAAGGTAAGGCAGAAATGTGGAGAAAAGTTGTAGCAATTCTGACCAGTCTCTGAAGGAAATGGGAAGCTGACCAACTGAAAGAAAAACTTATGCTGCTCATTGTGAGGGCTTAACTGAGATTAGAAATCACATATTTAGGATTCGTGTTATTTCCAGTCATGCTTAGCTACCACCTGTAGCAGCATATACAGGCTATGTAGGATTGGCTATTTCATAGGGCGAGAGTAAAAAATTATTAGAGGTTTGAAAGTAACAATGAGGTTTGTTTGAACAACTTGGAGCTCACACTCTGTGAGAAAGGAAATGAGGTGCAAAGTTCTGACGCACTAGGGAAATTGGAAGGATCCTGAGATTTAAATTATACATTTTGTAATCCATACACAGGTACAGAAATAATGAATACATAAGAGGTATTGCCTAGAAGCGGGGTGGGGGAAAGGGGATATTAGCTGTTCAGTAGATGTGTAGATTTTGAGATGACACAGTATATAAGAATAAGCTGCAGGAATTAAATTTGAGAAGCAAGGAAAAGGGTGAAAGTTTCTTCACAAGTATTTATTGACCAACTTCTATGTGTTGGGCTTTATACTGGCTATTGGAGATACAGCAGTAAGTGAGGCACCTGCTCAGTTGTATCTGTCTACTGAAATAATTCATGTTTCCAGCTTTGAAAACACTGTGGATGACAGCCTGGAGTTCAGAAAGGCAATATAAGAAACAATTAGTAGACATTTAATTTGAGTAGCTGATGTAACAAACCAAGAGGCCATATAAACCATACAATCCAGATAGAAGAACCTTAAATTGTGAAAACAAGTCAGGGTTGCATACGGCAGTCCTGTGGGAGTACATGGGATGGTGTTTTGGAGGACACATAGAGGGAGAAAAGAGGAGAGGGGATTCCTGTACTCTAAGAAACTGCAAGGTTGAGGGACAGAGACAAAGGAGCCGTTGAAAGAGTAGAGATGAAGTAGGTGATTTGCTTCTGAGATAAAGAGTCCTTAACCATGAGCAAAAATAAAAGTTAATATACTCCAGAGATCCAGCAAGGAAAGGCAGAATTAACTTAGTAGATATGGCAATTAGGACATATCTCTAAAGAATATCAATATTACTCTATTTCAGGTAGTTACAAGTGTTGTGCCTGAGTAGAAGACAATACGTTCTGTCATTTGACAACCAGAAGCTCTTGGGCTGAAGACTCAAACAATAGGCTTTATCAATAGGTCTTCTAAGTGAGAAGAAAGATATGTACTTGTACTAGAGAAAGTTATAATATGAACTATAAGGTATATGCAAGATATATAAAAATGAATCTATAGCTAAGATGAGAACATAGAATGTAGTAAGAATAGAGGTTTTTTCAACAGTAGGAATATGTTATTTGTGGAAATAAGGATGGCTACAAAAATGAGTTTCATCATCAGGAAATGAAAGAAAAAATCTTTTATAAACTTCAAATGATCTAAATGATTTATAATATAATTTTACTGCAAAGAATGAAATCATGTGCTTTTGAAAACAAAGGAATAGATTATTCTGACATGGACAACTAATTCCACATATTATTACCTTCACATTTTTAAGATGACATGAAATGTAAAGATCATTTAAATTTAACAAATGACCTCAGATTTTGAGAAGAAAAGACCACCTTTTAGGACTTGACTAAGTGAACATATGTTTAAGAGTGCTATTGCATTTTCAACATAATTAACCATCTAACTATGTATCCAAATGAAGCTAATGGATTTCCATGTACAATTAACTATGATTTATCTAAGAGCATTGTGGTTTGAATTCTTTTTTCAATTTGCTCATAATTATTCTTTCCTATAAATTTGCTAATTATTTATAGGCAAATTTTATTTTAAGCAAATTAAAATCTATTTCCACAAGGCATATAAAACAGCAATTAAAATGAGATTAATCCAGACAATACAGCTTTACTTATTATTTTAAGAAGGGTTACATTCTTTTGAGAAGTTAGGTAAATAATTTCATTCAGTTCTGTTTTAAACAAATTAAAAATGAAAGCAAACTTTTAAAAATATTTTAAGATTTTAAAAAGTGAATGCATAACTTATTCAGTAATAATGCTACTTTTTATTTATATTAGTTTTGCTTATTTTACTATTTGTTTTTGAGACAAGGTTTAGCTATCACCCAGGCTGGAATGCACTAGCATGATCATAGCTCATTGCAACCTTGAACTCCTGGGCCCTAGTGTTCCTCCTGCCTCAGCCTCCCAAAGTGCTGGGATTCCAGGCATGAGCCACAATGATCAGCCTATTTTACTATTTAAAAACTAGAAAATATTGTAGATCCATGCATTTTCTCTGAGGTTTTTTTTTGAAGGATATGGGGAAGTTAGAGTATAGCAAATAAATGACTCACTTTAAAATCATTCACCCAGTGTGTTTAGGAAGTGTACATCAACAAATTCAACTTGGTTTAAAAATTAGCCAGTTATATGTGATTTTTAAAGTTGTTTATGTATCAGTGGCATGGAATATGGAACAAAAGCCATCTAAGGTAACATAATGAGATAACTAAATTCAAAATTCTTATAGTGCCTTGACTAGAAATTCTTAGTAAATATTGTTGTGACATATACCAATATTATCTATAATTTAAAACTTTTTTTTTTCCCAGTAAAAAACACTAAAGTGATCTTGATGAGCACAGAACTGAACTCGGCATAATTGATAAAATGATTCTAAGGAAAACTATTACAACATTATTTTGTATTGATTTTGTTATTTCACTTTGATCTAAGAATTGCTCATTCAAAATGCCTGTACAAATTATTTTTGAAATTGATAATTTAGCATATTGAATTAATCTATTCTGAAACTCCATTTATCCTGATTGTAGAACTTTGGCAGATTGCCACTTAATATTTTATAAAAGAGATCCATTCACTGATAAAGCCAATACAATTATATCCCCAAAATCTAAAGAAAAAAGTGCTTACTGTGAAGCCCATAACCTGTAAAAATTCAGACTTGGAGTCATATGATGTGTTATGTAACTAACTTTATCTGTATATTCTAACTTTTTGATAAAGTGCAGGTAATTACACTCTTACAATCATTTTATTAAAACTCAGTTTGCTATAAGAAATGTTCCCAAGGTTATGAATCCAAAGACATCCCAAAATTGTGATGTTCAAAGCTTCTTATTTAAAGTGAAAACCAGAAGAGGAGCCAAGATGGTAGCCTGCAGGCAGCCTGCTCTCATCGTTTTCAAGGAAAGGCTCAAATGTTGTGGGTAGAGGTTTACCCATGGATGTAGCCTCTGGAAAAGAGCATTGTGGATTTTAAGATAAGCAACTGGAGACATCCAAAGCAGGAAAGTGAGAGCCAGGGTTAACCATGCTGGAGGGTCTGAAGGTTCCTGGGCAGGTAACACACATTGGGAAAGGTTAGTGGGAGATCCCTTGGGCTCTGCATCAGCCCAGTGCACATTTCCCCACCACGGGAGGCCTATAACCTGATCGGGAAACTTCTTGGAAAGACTGGACAGGAGTGTTGTGTTGGAGAGCAGCTATACTGGGGTTCTGTCAACTTCTAGTCCAAAGTGACTGCAAGAGATATCATTTTGCATTCTCAGACCCAGAGCATCCATTCTGAGAGGGGTCAGCTCCACTGCAGTTGCCTCCCCATTGTCCCTGCCAGTCCCTGCAGTAATAAATTTCCTATCCAAAAATAGCTCTGGACCAGACAGGTTCACAGATGAGTTTAACCAGATCAATAAAGATGAACTGGTACCTCTCCTAAAAAATTATTCCATTACATTAAGAAGGAAAGAGTCTTCCCTAACTCGGTCTGTGGAGCCAGTTATCCTGATAGGAAAGTCAGGATAGGATGCAACAATGAAAGAAGACCATAGACCAATGTGCCTTATGAACATAGATGTGAAAACCTCAAGAAAATACTAGCAAACAAAATTCAACACCACATCAAAAAAATAACTCACCATGATGCCCTCAAATGGGTTTCATCTCAGGGATGAAAGGATGGTTTGACATTTGAAAATCAGTGAATGTGTTTCACCACATAAACAGAAGCAAAAACAGACCTTCTCAATATGATCCCAATAGATGCAGAAAAAGCATTCAGCAAAATCCAGGACTTGTTCATAATAAAATCCCTCAAAAAACTAGACGTAGAAAGAACAGACCTCAAAATCATAAAAGGCAGAGATAACAGACCCACAGCCAATATTATACAGAATGGGACAATGTTGAAAGCTTTCTCCCTAAGAACTGGAACAAGATTAGGATGCCCACACTCACCAATTCTATTTAACATAGTGTTGGAAGTCCTAGCCAAAGTAACCAGGCAAGAGAAAGAGCAACCAAATTGGAAAAGAGGAGGTCAATCTATCCCTGTTTGCTGCTGATATGATCTTTTACGTAGAAAATCCTGAAGACTTCACCAAAAAATGTACATAAATCAGTAGTATGTATACAAACTAACAGTCAAGCTTAGAATCAAATAAGACTCAGTATCATTCACAATAGCAGCAAAGAAAAAATACCCAAGAGTATACTTAACCAAGGATGTAAAAGAACTGGTATAAAAGTAGAGACATAGATCAATGAAACAGAATAAAGGAACCAGAAATAAAACCATCTAGCTATGACCAACTGATCTTTGGCAAAACAGACAACATATACTGAAGAAAGGAAGTCTTTTTTTTTTTTTTTTTTTACAGAGATAGAAGAGTGAGGTGGCATCACAGCTCACAGTAATCTCCAACTCTTGGACTTGGGTGATTCTCTTGCCTCAGCCTCCCAAGTAGCTGGGACCACAGACACCCGCCACAATGCCCAGCTTTTTTTTGTTGCAGCTTAGCTGGGGCCGGGTTTGAACCCTCTACCACTAGCATGTGGGGCTAGCGCCCTACCCACTGAACCACAGGGACTGCCCAAGGAAGTCTTAGTCAATAAATGATGCTGAGACAACTGCATAGCCACATGCAGAAAAATGAAACAGGATCCCTATCTTATGCCAAATTCAAAGATTAGCTACAGATGGATAAAAAGATTAAAACATGAAATCATAAAAATTCTAGAAGAAAACATAGGGGAAAAACTCTTCTAGAGTTGATAGATGTAGGCAAAATATTTATGCCTAAGTCCCCAAAGACAAATACAATAGTAAGAAAAATGCATGAATAAGAAGAAATACCTAAATAGTACTTAATGGAATTGAAATTCTCCTGTGCAGCAAAGGAAATAATCAACAGAGTGAATAGACAACCTATAAAATGAGAAAAAAAATTGTAAGCTATATACCCCCCAAATGAGTCATATCCAGAATCTACAAAGAAATCAAATCAGGAAAAACACAACTCCATCAAAAAGTGAGCAAAAGACAGGAGCAGTTGTTTTTAAAACAAGATAAAGTACCTACAAACATATGAAAAACTGAAAATTAAAAAAAGAAAAACTGAAAATTACTAATCATCAGAGAAATGCACATTAAAACTACAATGAGATATCACCTTACCCCTATCAGAATAGCCATTATTACAAAGTCGAAAAACCTTAGCTATACGGACTTTTTTTTGGTTCCATACACAACAAAGAATTATTTTTCCCAAATCTTGAAAGTATGATGATGGTATTTTAATGGGGATGGCATTTAATCTGTAGATTGCTTTGGGAAGTATAGACGTTTTAACAATGTTGATTCTTCCTAATCATGAGCAAGGTATGCTCTTCAATTTGTTAATATCGTGTGCTATTTTTTTCTTAGGGTTTTGTAAATTTATTTATAGAGGTCTTTCATGTCTTTTGTTAGCTATTTTCCTAGGTATTTCATTTTCTTTGTGGTTACTGTGAAGGGAATTCTTTGATTAGTTTCCCATCTTGGCTTTTATTGGCATATACAAAGGCTACTGATTTGTGTACAGATTTTATATCCTGAGACATGACTGTATTTTTTGATCACTTCCAAGAGTCTTAGAGTTTAGTCTTTGAGAAACTTGAATATAAGATCATATCATTGACAAAGAGGGAGCGTTTAACTTCCTCTGCCCTCGTTTGGATGCCTTTTACTACCTTCTCTTGCCTGTTTGTATTGGCTTCAACTTCCAGCACCATGTTGAATACTAGTGGTGATAGAGGACAACCTTGTCTGGTTCCAGTTATGAGTGGAAAAGATTTCAGTTTTACTCCATTCATTCAGTATAATATTAGTTTTATGTTTGTCATAACTGGCTTTGATCAGTTTAAGAAATGTGCCACCTATGCCTATATTCTCTAGTGATTCGCTAAGGAAATTCTTAGTAATAAAAACAAGGCCGGGAACATTAACCTACCAGACTTTCAGCTGTACTGCAAAGCCATAGTGATCAAAACAACATGGTATTGGCACAAAAATAGAGACATAGACATCTGGAACCAAATAGAAAACCCTGAGATGAAACTAATATCTTACAGCCACCTGATCTTCGATAAGCCAAACAAGATTGTACACTAAGGGAAAGAATCCCTATTTAATAAATGGTGCTGGGAGAACTGGATAGCCAGATGTAAAAGACTGAAACTAGACACACCCCTTTTTCCACTCACTAAAATTGATTCAAGATGGATAAAAGATCTAAATCTAAGGCATAAAACAATAAAAATCAAACTGTGGGGAAAAAACTTGAAGGTATCAGCCTGGGGAAAGACTTTATGAAGAAGACTCCAGTGGCAATTGCTACAACAACAACAACAAAATGTACAAATGGGACTTAATTAAACTGAATGGCTTCTGTACAGCCAAGGAAAAAACAACAAAAACAAAGATATTCATCAGAATGAGAAAAGATATTTGCATATTATCAATCAGACAAAATCTTGATAAGTAGAATCTACAGAGAAATTAAGCAGCAAAAGAAAAACCAACAACCATTATATCACTGGACAAGTGTGATGAATAAAATCTTGTCTAAAGAAGATAGACGAATGGCTAATGAACATATGAAAAATGGTCATCACTAATTATCAGATAAATGCAAATTAAACCACCCTGAGATATCATCTGACTCCAGTGAGAATGGCCCACATCACAAAGTCTCAAAGCTACATATGCTGGTGTGGATGTGGAGAGAAGGGAACACTTCTATACTGCTGGTGGGACTGCAAACTAATGCAATTTTTTTGGAAGGAAGTATGGAGAATCCTCAAAGAACTCAAACTAGACCTCCCATCTGATCCTGCAATCCCATTATTGGGCATCTGACTAGAAGAAAAAAATAATCCTTTTACCATAAGGACACTAGCACTAGACTGTTTATTGCTGCTCAATGTACAATTGCCAAATTGTGGAAACAGCCTTAATGCCCACCAACCCAGGAATGGATCAAGAAGCTGTGGTATATGTGTACCATGGATTACTATTCAGTCACTAAAAAAGACAGTGACTTTACATCTTTTGTATTAACCTGGATGGAAGTGGAACACATTCTTCTTAATAAGGCATCACAAGCATGGAGAAGCAAGAATCCAATATACTCAATTCCGATATAATGATAATTTATGCTTGTACTTGGTGGGGGTTGGGGGTTTGGGGGAGCAGAAAAGGGGAAGGAAGAAGGAGAGTCGGGGGTCATGGTGTGTAACATACCTCTTGGGAGCAGGACACAATTACAAGAGGGGCTTTACCTAACAAAAGCAAGCAGTGTAGCATGGTTCTTTATAACCTCGATGATTCCCCAACAATAAAAAAAAAAAGAAAGAAAAAGGGACAAACAAAATGAGCAGATGAAATAGTTATGAAATATCTAAAGCTTGTGACTAAAAAGAAAAAAAACCTTAAAAGATCTTTTCTTTTTTTTTTTTTTTTATTGGGCATTATAATTTCTTTTCTTTTTTTTTTTTTTTGTAAGACAGAATTTATTCACAGAAAAGAAAGAAAAGAATACAGAAAACATTAAGGCATCTGTTAGAGGGAGAAAATTCTAGTGGGGAGAGAGAAGCTCTCTCCGTTTCTCTCCCAGTCT
>CAUYON010098571.1:0-98283 GCA_963573935.1 Arctocebus calabarensis | reverse complement strand
GCAGAGTCTGGCCCATGCTGGGCACTGGAAGATGCTGGTTGAATGAATAAATGAGCATGACAAAACCAGAAAGAAGTAAGGAGAGGGAGAAGACAGGCACAAGCACCAGGGACCTTCAGGAAAGCCGTGACAGACCTGGTGACATCTGTAACTCACAAGTCCCTGACAAGTGGAGACAGTGACCAGGGCGGCACTGCCACACACGGGTCCTCTTAGGAACATCTGTGGAAGGCACCGAGTGTGAGACCTGGTGTGTGATCCGGCACTGTTACTCGTGGGCGCCGTGCCCTGCAATGGCATCTCTAGAACGTCTCATTCTGCAAAACGGAAACTTTATATGCCTTGAACAGCAACTTCCCATCCGCTCACCCCTGCAACCCCAGGCAACCACCTACCACGGTCCAGCAATCCCCCTTCAGGATGTTGAGACCCTGAAATGCCCATGCCCACCCCCAACACCCACCACATGGCGACAGCTTCCGTGTCGTTGGCGATGAGTGAAGTAGGTGATCCCAAGTGTGAGACTCAGGATTCTCTCTTTAATATGTGCTCCGGCCAAACATTAACCTGGGGAACGCCATTAATCTTCAAGTGTCCTCTTACCCTATCCAGATGTCCACACAGGACAGTAGCAGCCCCCAGGGCAAGGAGAGGGCTCCTCTTAGCTCCCCAGCCCAGAGTCTGTGTGTGGCGGGCACTGAGGGGAGGGAGGGCGGAGGTTGAAAGAAGGAATGCATGGAAAGAAACATCGCCTGGAGGAAGGTACATGTTACACCTTCAGTCCAATCAACGAACGAACCAGGGTCACTTCTCTCTGTCCAGCTCCCGGTGGCATCGAGGACTTGATGCCCAGCCTGCCTCTTGACCTCACAGAGCTTAGCATTTTCTAGCCAGTGGCCGTGCCCTGAGCATGTGTCCTGAGTTAAGGCTGCCAGCTCCAAATTCCTCCTGTGTACCAACCCGCCTGCTGTGTCGCGGTGCTCTTTATGGAGGGTGTCCACATGACAGCCACCCAGCAGTCCCCAGATTCACGACTAACCACAAAGCCATCGGGCGGGTAAAGTCTTAGGAGAGTCAGCGCTAATCCTAAGAATAAGCCGACCGGCAAAGGGGAAGGGGAAGAGAATGTCAGCTCAGATAGTTTTCACACGCTTAAGTTTTCTATCACTCAAAGCAGTGGACCCAGCACAAAATCAAAGCACACCTGCGCGGCCGCGGCTGCCACTCTCACTGCTGGTCAGTGAGGAGCGGTGACCCCCGGGCAGGTGTCTTGGGCTGGACAGGGGAGGTTGGGAGACTTCGCTGCTGATGGAGAAGGACACTCAGGACGTTACCAGCTGAAACTAACTGCTGTCTAAACAGGGTGTTTTAACTTCTACTGGGGCAGGAAGCCGCCTTTTTCCATCCTTCAGTCACACGGCACAGGTCCCCCCTGTCACTGCTGCTGCCGCTACAATAGCAGCATCCCTGGGTCTCCACCGTCCACCCACTCAGGTTTGCTGCGAACACACAGAATCAGCCTCTGCTTCCAGCAAGTCCTCTCAACGCTGTTTTTGCAAGAATTCTAGAATCTTTCAATGTCTCAGAGCATTCCACTCCCCCCCCTCATTGTTTGACGTGTCCCTTCTGGGAGAGCCAAGTAGACTCAGCCCGGCCTGGCTGGACACGGAAAGGACCCTTCCTGGAGCCCGGTGGCGGGGGATGGGGAGAAGGGAGCCAGACTAGGGTGGGTTCTTCCCAGGGGCTGGTGGGCAGCACTGGGGCACTCTGGGTGGTCACACCTGGGCAGGGGATGTGGGTGGGTACAGGTCAGGGCGCTTCCCAACACCCCTCAGTGCAGAAGAGGCCCCACTGCACTCACGGAGCCCCAATAGGCCTGCAGGGGAGCCTTGTGTGGGGCAGCGGTGGAGGGGGCCTTGGTGGCCAGGTGTGCTGGGGGGTCCTGGGCTGGGTCACCAGTCAGTCTCGTGACTGGGGCTTGACATTAAACACTTCAATTCAAACACTATTCCATGGGATTTACGGTACAGGTGCCTCTAGACCTAGCTGTGCAGCTACCTTAACGTATCTGGTTTTTAGAAATAACAGGCTAAGCAGGTTAGAGGGCGAATGTGGGCTCCACCCCAGGGCACCTTGTCTGAAGGCTGCTATCAATGTGTGGGTGGGGAGGCTGTGCCCACCCGAGCGAGGACCAAGGCCATGTCCAGGGCCTCCCCCACTGGTCCCACGCCTCAGCGACTGTCACAATGTACAAGAGGCTAAAATAGCAAGCTGAGCAGTCCCCAGAGTGGGCAATGGCTCAGCAGAGCAGAGCAGGATGGCCGACGCAGGGAAGCCGACCTCACTTTCCTTTTTCACATGGTCAACTACATTTCTCCACTGTCAATTGACCAATCTGCTTGATCAAACCTTCTGCCTGTTGGCCATCAACGTTTGTGGCCCACTAAACTAATTGCACAGAAAAGCAGCTACTTTTCCTTTAACAAGCGCAGCGGCCCCCACTCCAAGGACACGGCATATGGTGGACGGGAAGAGGGAGAGACAGAAACCTGATAAGAGGCTGCTGACAGCTTTATTCCTCCTCCCAGCCAAAGGTTTATTCCATCTCCGAAGGAACAACACATTTGTTTTGCCGCCTGAACCTGATTTTGGAGGACAAGTGGACTTTCTCAAACTTGTTAGCACCTTCAAGTTATCAGCTTGGTGAAGCACAGCCTCCATCTGCGAGGCACAGTGCCTTCCCCACCTCCCATGTTCCAGAAAATTAGATTCTCCTTTTCCTAACTTCTCCCAATGGAATGGGTTTTAAAAAATGCAGACCCTTCAAAAGGCCTGTCTGAAAACACCCTTCCCTTTGGGCAGGAAATGTCCATTTCTTGTTTTGCGGGCTTCCTGGAGACTGGCCCATCCTCACCCAAAGGAATTAGCCAGCACCCAGCACGGGGATGGGGAGCTATGGGGACATGAGGAGACCGAGGGACTCCCCAAACACGCCTGCCAAGGCCCTGTCGACACCCTGTCCCTGGACGTTCTCCCACCCACCTCGGGCAGAGAGGGAAGTGAGAGCAGGACCAGGACCAACCCTCCCTGCCCAGCGTCCTCCTGCCTGGCCCTTTTACCTGCAAGTTGTCCTGCAGCAGCTAGAGACAGTCACCCTGACCCCAACTCCAGCTCACCATCAAAACCAGGCTGACGGGCTTTGGCAGCTGAGAACCGAGCCTGGCTGAGCTCCTGCTCTTTGGTACCCGAGCCTGTCCCCAGAGCCAGCCTCCTCTCCGCTCTGAGCCCCGGGCCCCCCACAGGAGCCCTTTCTGCTGGCTTTTCCTCTTTGAGGCACAAAATTCCTGTCCGGTATCTTCCTGCCTCGTCCAGATGGACAAAACCAGGAGAGTATCACCAGCCCATCTGATCACAAGCCCTACCCTACACACACCATTGCTGGGGCCTCAGAAATGGACAAGGCTGGGCCCCTCAGCCCCCAGGTACCCCCTGCCCAGGGAGGAGCCTGACGCAGGGCGCTCAGCTTTGAGTGGAGACTTTCACGTTGTGGTCTGTCAGGGCCTGTCATGTTTAAAACTAAGAGGTTAATATGTAAAATATTAAAACATGCAAACAAACCAACAGCAATAAAACAAATAATTTGCTTAACAACAGGCAAGGGACTTGAACGGACATTTCTCAAAACAGGACCTACAAACGGCCAACAGGTTTATAAAAAAATTCTCAACGTCACTAACCATCAGGAAAACCAAAACAATGAGTGTCAACTCACACCTGTTAGAACCACTATTATCAAAACCACAGAAGATTAACAAGTGCTGGGGAGGCTGGGAGCAAAGGGAGCCCCGAGGGTGCGCTGTCGGTGGGAATGTTGGCTAGCGCAGCCACCGCTAAAGTCAGTATGGCGGGTCCTCCACAGAACCTCCGTATGTTCCAGTGATCTCACTTCTGGGGATGTATTCAAAGGAAAGGAAATCAGGACCTCAAAGAGCTATCTGCACTCCCATGTTAATTACAGCAATATTCACAACAGCCAAGATGTGCAATCAATTTAAGTGTCTGCAGATGGATGAACAGATACATTGTGCTGTGCGTGCTTGCAAACACATGCACAAATGCTCACACACACTCGCGCACACACACTCACATGCACACACGCTCACACACGCACATACGCTCACACACACTCACACGCACTCACTCATACATGCACACACGCTCACACACATGCACACACTCACACATGCACATACGCTCACATACACTCACACGCACTCACTCATACATGCACGCACACACACTCACATGCACACACACTCACTCACATGCACACATGCTCACACATGTACACAGACTCACACAATGCTCCCATACATGCACACACTCACATACACACACATGCTGTCACACACTCACATGCACACACTCACACACGCTCACTCACATGCACACATTCATGCACACTCATACATATCCTCACACACGTGCACATACGCTTACACACTCACATGCACACCCGTGTACACACTCACACATGTACATGCATGTGCACACACGTACACACACAGAGGAAGGATATCCTGCTATTGGCAACAACATGGCTGGACCTGGAGGATATGGACATGAAACAGGCCCAGTATGAAAAGGAAAACATTTGTGATCTCGCTTATATGTGGAAACTCAAAAGGTCAAACTCATAGAAGGGGAGGGTCAACCAGTGTCCACAGGAGCACAAAGTTTCAGCTGTGAGATGCCTGAGTCGGGGACCGTGGACAGCACCGCGTACACTTAGCAATTCTGAAGCACAGACGTGGAATCTGCCAAGAGGGAAAGTCTTCACTGCCCCTGCCACAGAAGGTAACTAGGGGAAGCAATGGTCGCATAACCACCTTCACAGGGAGAGTCACTCCAGGGCTTACACCTGTGTCAGATCACCACGCCCCACACAGTAGGTACACACAGTGCCCAGCGCCGGAACACAGGCACTCTGGGTGCCCTGCCGGCAGACAGTGACCACTCAGCTCGTGCCAACTGTGACCAGGCAACCTGCAACCTTCGTGTGAGCACGAAAGCAATGCCTCTCTCCATGTGGCTCCAGAGCCTGCTCAGGGCGGCCCAGTGGTGCCAAACGACAGAGGGAAACATGAGCATCTGTGTGGTGCTCACGCCCAGCCCTCGGGACCCGGGACTGCCGCCTGGAGGTCCCTAGCAGATGTCATGGCCTGTGAGGGTCATTGGGGAGCACCACTACCCACCACGGCCTAGCAGATCCCTTATCAGACACGTGGGCCAAGCATCCAGAACATGAAAGTCACATTGGAGCAGAGCCAGCCTGCAATATGAATTTCCTCCTTGCTTAGTGGAACTGGTAGAATTGCAGCTGCCCTGGAGTGGGGTCTGGGGCTCTCCCCAACCTGTCCTGGAGGCAGTGGGAGAGCCCACATGGAGTGGCCTGCGCGGCCCAGAACGAGCTCAGTACTCTGTATGGGGGTCAAAGGATCAGGCAGGGAACAGAGGGTGGAGAGGGTGCAGGGAGGGACTTGGGGGGCTGACCGCCTCATTTGCTGCAGAGGGCAAGGCCCACCCTGAGCTCCCTCTGCAAGGCCTCATCATACATGACAGGGAGTTAACTGTCATCAGCGGCGCAGCCTTGGACGGCCCACTGTGTGAGGGGGGCAGGGAGACAGGGACACAGGGCAGCTGAAGGGGGCATTGTAGAGAGGAAGATGACGGTGGCCATGTTCCACCGGTCAACTGGGCAAGGGTGGGTCCTGAAGTGTGGGCCGGACTCTAACGGTAAAGGAACCCTGTGTAGGCTGGGGCACAAGCACCAGGTGCAGCAGCTGGTCCACACAGGGGGAAAGTGCTGCATGGGGCCAGCTGGGGGTTCATCTGTCACCTGGGCTGACGGCCACTCACCTGGTCTCACGCTGCCTGCCAGGGCCCGAGCTCACCAGGCAGAAGGGATGATGGGCATGCCATCATGTAAACACACATGCACATGGTATGTCCACACATGTGCACGTGTACACACAAACACACCTGACGCATGTGCACATCACACACTCATATATGCAAAGCATTCACACACCACACAGTACACATGTACACACACGGCACATGCACACACCACACAGTACACACATGGCACATGTACATACCACACAGTACACATGTACACACAAGGCACATGCACATACCACACAGTACACATGTACACACACATGGCACTCACACACACCACACAGTACACACGTACACACACACCTCACATGCACACACACACAGACACCCCACACCCTACCCAGGCACAAACACACATACCCTCCCTACACACATATACACATACCACATACGTGCACACATCACAGAAACATATACACAAGACACACAGACGCACCCATGGACACACACATGACTTTGTTTACTTGGTGAGAGCAAAGTGGCAGGTCAGTTTTCTAGTCATTCCCTAGTGAGACTTGACACATTTTTTCTGTGTCTGTAAACACTTGTATGTGCTGGTCTGTATGGAATGTTCCTATTTTGTATTTTTGCCATTTTCCTAATCTGCATTCTCACCAATCCGAAATATTTCTTTATATTTAAAGGTGAGAATTCTTCCTCAGGTTTGTAGCAATTATTTTTCCCAGTATATTTGCCTTTGAACGTGAAAACCTTTTATTATTTTATGAAGAGTAATTTATAAATCTCTCTTTAGTCAGATCCTCTTTCACTTTCTGATTTCGTCTCTTGCTTCTTTGCAGAAACGTCTCTGTGCCTATGCAGAGTTCAGACGAGCCCTCCTCCCTGGGGTCGTGGTGCACACGCATGTGGGCATGTGTGTTCAATGTTTGACCCATGGGGAATTCTCCCCACTGCTCATCTCACCCAAAACATCAGGTCCTGAGTCCCCGAAGGTCTCTTCACGTGTGGCAGATGGAAACGGGAGGATGAACTGGTGTCCCTGCCCCTGCTGTGGACAGGGGTGTCTTCCCACACCAGGCAGGGACACTGCAACCCCTCACGTCCTTATGTTGAAGCCCTGAGCTCCAGCACTGCGGGATGTGACTGTGTTTGGAGATGGGGCCTTTAAAACGGGGACTAAGGCAAAGTGGGGCCACTGCGGTGGACTCCAGTCCAAATGTCATTGTCTTTACAGAACGTGAACACAGACACACAGAGGGACGGCTGGGTGAAGACGGCACTTGTAAGCCCAGGGGATAGGCCTCAGGGGATGCAACCCTGCAGCAGCTTGAGCTTGGACTTCCAGCTTCCAGGAGTGTGGATTCCTGTGTCCAAGCCACCTGACCTGCAGCTCTTTGTTACAGCAGCCTAAGCTGACCAGGACACCTCCCAACCTGGCATGTAGGGGACGACCCCCTCTCAGCCGTTCTAGCACAGAGCCTGACTGGTCACTTGGCCAGAGAGGACACCCAGCCTGCATCCCCGGCCCCACACTGGCACAGGACTCCAGGCCCTCATTCCCACTGTCACAGGAGGGGCTGGGGGGTGCCCTGGTGACCTAAGCCATCCCAAGGGCATGAGCTTTGTGATTTCTGCAGGGCAACCCACTTCTTCAAGACAGGATGGAGCTGTCTGGCAGACTGCCATCCTGCAGGTGAGTGGAGCAGAGAGCGTGGCCAACAGGCCACTCTGCCCTGCCCACGCCTGACCAGCCCCTTCCCCCCGGAACTTCCGCTCTGAGGATCAGTTCCGTCTTCCCTTTAATGGATTTTTGAAAACTGGTTTGGAGTCGGCTGTGTTCAGTCCAAAGATTCCCGAGTCATGCCTTTGGCAGGGTGAAGTTGTCTTAAATCTTCCCCGGACTTTGTCTTACTCCTTGCTGGGGCCAGAGGCTGGCACTGGGTGCATGTTCAGGAACGGACGGACAGGCAGTGTGCACGCTGCCCCGTGTGCTGCTCAAATCTTCTGCTAAATATCATACTTTAAGTTCTTGTGTTTCCTTCAGATAGTAGCAGAAAAGCTGCTGACCATTTCGGGGAAGATTTAAGAAGCTTTGTCTATAGTCCATTTCTCCTCTTTTCCCAAGTCTTTTTCCCTTTTTTTTCTTTGCTTCCAAATCCCTGCCCTGTTCATAACATCTCACTAACAGATTAATGTCCAGAGGACAGGAGAGCAGGGGACCCCCATGGCACCTGGAAAGGTGTAAGAGGACAGCTGGGGGGCACTGTGCAGGCCAAGCTCATCATAGTGGGGCTGAGGGAGCCTCTGCCCCACCTTGGTGCCACATCCTGCAGGTGACCTCCCTGTCTCCCTGCAGGGACAGTCCTGGCCCTGCTCCCCAGCACTCAGCCAGCTCACTTGGGGACCCAGCTCCAAAGAGACGGTGGGAGTTTCCGGGCATCTGCTGACCGCTGTGCCAGGCAGTGCTTAGAAGGGCCCAAGCTTGGGTGGACATTCTGCGGTTGCTATCTAGAAACACAATAATTTGTGAACAGGGGACCCCACATTTGCTGTCTCTAGGCCCTCATATAGCCAAGGAAGCCAGACCAGGCATCTGCTGACCTCTGTGCCAGGCGGTGTTTAGAAGGGCCCAAGCTTGGCTGGACATTCTGCGGTTGCCATCTAGAAACACAATAATTTGTGAACAGGGGACCCCACATTTGCTGTCTCTAGGCCCTCATAGCCAAGGAAGCCAGAGGCCTCACTCGGAGTGCAAGCCTGCTGGGCTCGTAACTGGCCCGGGCAGGAATTGCTTCTCCTGCTTCCCAAGGCCTGGCCCCTGATCCTAAGTAACTTCAGATGGAGGGGGATACTTAAAGAATGGCCAGAGGTTTCTGGCAGCACAATCTAACCTCTGAACATCTCCGGGCTCAGCCTCACCTCCATCTGCAGTCATAAAATTCACTTACAACACGAGGTCCTGTGGCAGGTGCCGGAACAGGCCCGTGTTAGCAAAGGGAAACACGTGCTGCCTGGCAGGCTCCCCACACGCCTCGTCTGGACAGTACCCAGCTGTGAGCCTGGCCTCCTCCTGGTTCCTCCCACCCCCCAGCACAGGTAATTATTCCAAGGAACAAAAGCAATGCCCATTTCAGCAGAAAACCCTCGGAGACTGCTGGCGTGTCTGACTTTTGCTAGAATTTGCAGGTGGACAAAGATTAATTGTCTGCACAGCTCTGCACAGCGCAAGGGGTAGGAGGGTGTCTCCAACTTCATCATTCCCCCCGTCCCCCACAGAGGACATTGGATTCCACTAATTCAACGAACACGAAACCAAGTCCACTGTCCACCTCTGTCGCAGCAATTCTGTGACAGCCCTGGTCAAGTGCATACTCACAAAGTGTTTAATATTAAATAGTTCATGCGCAGAATCCTTGCAAATTTCACCACCCCTGGCAGGGTATGAATGTGTCAAAAAACTCTACATACACTCAACAACAAGAGGTTGGCGTGGAAACAACTAAAAGCAAGAAACATTTGGATTTTCTCCCAGGCAATAAAGTTTAGCCCAGACACACTCCATCCACAGTCTCAAACTTTCATTGTACTTCTAAGATTTTGGTAATTTCTTTTCCACAAGGACAGCTGTGTTTCAAAAGGCTGACGCCCACCTTGGTCATTGTCAGGTCACCACATACGGCAGCAGCTATGGTGGCACCACCGGAAACACCCAAATGTCCACGGGGAGTAATGGAAGGAATCCGGGTACATGAGACGTATGTTCACGCCAGCAATGACGAGCACACGGGGACCCTGCAGGGTGTGGGTGCTCGGCCAGGCTCCCTTTCCAATCTGCTTGGTCCACGGTGAGTTCGGCTTGGGATGATCCTGACCACTCAGGACTCGTGTGATTTTTTTTTGTACTTATCACATATAAGTGATAAGTTTCAAAGACCTCCTGGCATCATAGCAGCCTGGCAAATCAGCCACTTTTTGTAGAATAAATTGTATTTTTAAAGGAATCCCCAGTGTTTTGGCTATAATATTCTAGAGTAATTTGTAGAATCAAGATTCACAATCAACATCTAGCAACCTTTAAAAAGACTTAAAATCAACAGATGAAAATGAAATCCTAAGCCAGGAAGAAGAGGAAGACGGGAGTGTCTGAAGTTTCCAGACAGAGACGGGCAGGGTGTTAAACCGCGGCCTGTGCCCAGCTGGACGCTGGGCTGTGCTGGGTGTGGCGGGAGCAGGAGGGCGGCCTTAGGAGAGGGTTGAGAAAGTTCCAAAGCCACTGCAGGCAGTACATTTATGGCCCCTACTGGGCCAATCTGTGTCTGGATTTCCACACTGGCAGCCAGTGGATATGGTCAGAATTTCAGTTCTCTTCAGCTCTGGACCCCCCCCCCCCACGTCTCCCGGGGAGACAAATGCTGAGTCCGCTGGGATGTGGTAGCCCTCTTTATTAATTTATTTTACCACCTTCTTTATAAGTGAAATGACAGCAAATCAAGGTGGACACACACCACAGGCCACACACACAGTGACACAGGCTAGCTGGTGTAGTTTGCAAGCTAACCCACACACGTGGGGTGCACAAGTCCCAGGCACGTGTGCAAACTCACGCTCGCCACTGCTCCAGGGAGACGGAGGGCAGGACAGGCGGAAAGGATGGGGACTGTGTTTATAATCTCTGGGGAGCTGGCCCAGGGGCAGGAGGCCACGAGGACCCTAGGCTCTCAAAGCCCACCTGCACATGGTGTGGCCCCAGACAAGCAGCCTCAGCACCCGCGGGGGGCCCCACCCAGGCCCCCAGGTCAGAATGTGGGTTTCACAGGAGTCCAGTGTGATGTGTGAACATGCGAAAATTGGGAGAAGCTGGAAGTCTGTACGATTTGGGAGGAGATATTGCCGTTACTGTAAGGCGGCAGCTCCCCAGGCCAACTGGAGGGGTCTCTCCCCAGCCCCCGACAAACAGAAGAAACAAGTGCAAAAGGGTCTGTGGGTCTGTGGGGGTCTCTCACAGCCACCAGGGTCCGAGTCAGATGGGGCTGTGGCTCACTCAGCATGGTCACAGCCACGCACACAGCCATGCACACAGCACAGACAGCATAACACTCATACAGCACATAGGACATGGTGCACACAGGACACAGCACACGGTACACACAGGACACAGCACACGGTGCACACAGCACAACACTCACACAGCACACAGCACACACTCACAGAGGACACACACCCCATGCACACCACACACACCACACATACGCATTCTCACAGGTAGGAAAAGGCCTCCCGTCCTCCAGCAGCTCACGGTGGGAAGATGACTGTGAAGCGAGAGAGGTAAGTATGAAATAATAAAGTGAGGACACAGTGCTGGGTGCAGAAGGCAGAGGGGACGGCCCTGGATGGGGGGCTCTCGCAGAGAAGGGCTGTGCCTCCCACCTCACGGTGACTAGGGGCAGAGGGACGGCCACCCACCCCAGGAACACCCCTGGACCAGCACAGGCCCAGCAGTGAGGCCCCCCCCGTGCTGCTGCACGGCACGTTCTCCGTCTCTGGATCCTCACGGGGCCCCTGGATGCCACCCCGAGCCCGTTCCACAGATAAGAACGTGGGCAGCAGCTCCACGAGAAAACACCAAGTTTCAAAACACACACTTGGGAGCTTCCAGTCCTGGAGGCCACGCCTTGGACCTGCGTCTCTCCGGCTAAGCCAAGAGGTCGTGTTCCTTCTGGGGGGCTCAGGTAGGCTCTAGGGGAGGCCCCGCACCCGGGCAGGTGGCCCATTCCTCGTGTCTCGTCAGACTCTGCTTCCACGTCACCTCCTGGGACTGACCATGACCCCCCCGCCTCCCTTCCAGAAGGGGCCAACCGGGGTCACACCCATCTCAGTGGCCTTCACTGCAATCACAGCTGCAAAGTCCCTCCTGCTGTGTAGGTGACACAGCCACAGGAGCAGAGGTCGGGGTGTGGCCCCTCTGTGGGTTATTGTCCTCTGAGTGTCCAAAACGGTGATCCTGGGACAGACCTGATGCTTTGGCTCTCACCGGGGAGGGGTCCCTGGGGAGGGAGGCCCAGCAGTGCAGACCCCTGGGTTCTGCCCCACTGTCCCATTCCCCAGTGAGAAGGAGGGTTCCTGGCAGCCAGTCAAGTTCAACACGCAGGACACACCCCTCTGCCTTTCCTAGTCGCTCATAATCTGACCTTGCGTAGCAAGCTTGTTCATCACTCTGCTGGTTTAGTTTTAGAAAGACCTGTTTGCGAATTGGCCAAGAGCAAACCCACCTATACCGAAGCAAGGGCCAGGGGTGGACTCGTGAACAGGTGTTGGGGCTGGCGGCTGAGGAGATGCCCAGGGGGGCTCCCTGGACCCCAACCGAAGCCCACTCGGGTGACCTGGGGGCCACGTGCCTACAGCTCATCATCCAGAGGTGAGGTGAGGACAAAAGACTCTGTCCTTGGTGGGTCTCCTAACTTTGTCAATGGAATCTGACTAAAAAATCAAAATAATCTACTTTTACCTTTGCATTACCCTTTAACTCCTCACGTTTTAATTACGTAAGTCTACCTGAAGATGTCTGGGCAATTTCCAATATGGTCATCAGCAAAGGAATACAGCGTAAAAGCACGTGTAATTTCCAAACCTCCATTGTTAATGAAATCCTAAACATTCAGATTTTAATTGAACTAGATAAAGATTAAGAAGCTTAGCAGCAGCTGGCATTACAAATTAGTTCTCAGCAGAGTTTTACGTTGTGCTCTAAATCGTCGCTTTTGTAATGGCCCTAAATTGTCCTTTATCTCACTAATGCAGATATGATTCTCAGGGACCACTGGGCTTTCTGTCTCCCCACCGCCTGAAATATTTTGATGTGTAAAGTCTTAATAGTAATTTTAATAATATTATGAGTCTATACGTATAACGTCTATTCAGTAAATCCTCACACTAATTAGGGGAAAAACTGAGGCCTTTGTGAGAACTGTTTTTAGACTGAAGCTTTCCTGCCCAAGAATCATCAATGGAAACAACTCAAAAAGCAGCAAAACTCTCAGCGGCTGAGTGACCACGGCAAGGGTTGTGTTACGGACCCCCGGGGCCTGCCGGAAGTATGAGCGGAAGGCAGGTGCCCCTCAAGTTCAACTTAACTTTGCTTCTAGGAGACACCGCTGCTGTTTTCCTAGGCAGGACAGTCGGCCCGTTTCCAGGGCACTGCTGCCAGTAAAAGCGGGAGCCTGTTGTCCCCTTGACTTCTGCATGACTAAGTGACCCAAGGTGTCTTCTGGGCCCAGGGGCTCAGCCTCATCCTTTCGCATTCTAGTGACCACAGCAGCCTCCTCTGAGCGTGAGAGACCCTGCCCATGGCCCACCGCTGGCTGCCCCTTCCCTGCTGACACCTTCTGTGGAGGTTCATGGAATTAGAAGTTGGGCTGAGTCACGTGAGCAGGTAGGAGGCCCTGCCGCCAGCTGCGCCATGAGGTCACCAACTGCTTTGCCGTGGCTTGAAATGGCACAAAATGAAGGGCCCAGAAGGGTGTTTGCTCCCTAGAGGCCCTGCCGGAAGCCTCCGGGAGCAGACGCAAGCCTGCCTCTGTTCACAGATGACCCATTTGGGTTGACATCCCACCCAGGGGACATCCTGGAAGGCCAGGGATGGGTGTGAGGGCCACTGGACGGAGGGCACAGAGGCATGGGAGACAGGTCTGGGGGGTGGGCCAGATGGGGCAGAAGGGAAGGAAGGTGGCTCAAAGTACCAGAGCCAAGGGGATGACCCGGGGAGAGCTGGGCATTCGAGGTCTGTGGCCACAGCCAGGGCTGCTCTGCACGGGGGGAGCTGGCACTTTCCTCTGCACCCAGAGAGTCACCAGTTCCAGCCAAGTCCTGAACTAGTCCTGGACCAGTTCCAGTCACCCTTCCAGCCAAGACCTGAGTTCTCAGGAGCCCTTCAGAGGAGAGGGGGCTTCTTTCTACCTGTTCTCTCCCAGAATACCCCCCTTGGATTCCCATCTGGCTGACCTCTTCTCCACTCATTCAGGTGTCCCTATTGACTGGCACCCCAGCCTCTGACCCATGCTCCCCGAGCACCTGACCGCTGCCCAACTCTGGTACACCAACCTCTGCTGGGAGCCCACCCACCCCTTTTAAGGCCACCCCCCTCTTCCCATGCCACCGCAGTCTTCACAGGGGCTGGAAGGTGTCAGCTGACAGCAGCATGTCCCCGGCCAGCATCTACACAGTGTACCGAAGAAGAAACACTCACATGCTTCCCTAAAAACCATTCAGTAAGGCCCCTGGTAAGACTCAATCTCAAACCCAGCCTTCCTCTGAAGGTCGTTTCAGTTGCTCACACCAGCAGCACTTGTAGCCTCTGTCCCCTGCAGAGCCACCAGCACCAGCTGGGAGGAAGCTGGCCGGCTTTGGTGGCTCTGGTTAGGGCTTATAGTTTAGAGCCCCAACACAGTTCCCCTCATCACCGGTGTCTAGAAGCTCGTGAAGCTCCGGAGAGGCGGGGATGGACAGAAAGCTGGGAGCAGGGAGGGGAGGTCGGGCAGTCCCCGGGGCAGCTTCCAGGCTCCCGACACTCACCCTGGCATTTCCAGAACGAATCAGCTGCTTCAGTAGCGAGGTGCCCTTGTAGCGGAAAATGTTCACCCACAGGGGGAGGAGGACCCTTTTTTAAAAGTCACTTCTGGGAGTTACTAAGAAGTTACGTTACCGAGAAACAGCTGAATCAACGTTTTTCATCCAGCACATTCATCTTCTGGGCTTCTCCAAACTGTCGTTTTCCTGAGTGTGTTAGTTCCCTGTGGCAACGAAGCACCACACACTGGGAGGCTTAAAAAACGAGAAACGGATCCTCTTACAGGTCTGGAGGCCAGAATCCAGGAGGTGTCGGCAGGGAGGACGTCTCGCACCCGGGCGGTGGTGGCCAGCCGTGTGCTGCTCCGTCCAGCCTCGGCCTCAGCGCTCCGTGGCCGCCTCCCCAAGGGCCTGTCTGACCCACACTGCTACCCTCGCTCCTCTTGTAAGAACACAGTTGTTGCCCTCAGGGGCCGCCCTGATCCACGATGATGCCTCTTAACTTCAGAGGACCCTTTGTCCCCAATAAGTTTGCGTCACAGGTGCTGGAGTCAGGACCCTCACATACCATTTTGGGAGACACGTGTCACCATGTCACACCCAGTGATATTCTTACAAAAATGCTGGCACCTGGGCCACAACTTGGCTATTTTCAGACACTGGCTCTGTTCTTTTCCAGCATTTTTAGTTCCTGAGTTGAGCAAACCATTTTGTTTATCACACACGCAGACACCCAAGTGCAACTTGCTTCTGTTGTTACCATAAAGAAAGGGGACTCTCACCAGCTGTTAATTTCAGAGCCCTCTGCAGCTTGACTTGGAAAACATTCTCTTTAGTACGTGTTCTTTTAACTTTATTTACATTTTCTTTTTCCTGGCAAGAGGAAAGGGTGATGATTATAGTGGAATTGGAGGCCCTGCGGCGTCCTGAAGTCTCCGTCTCAGTGGAAGGGAAAGCGGCACCCACAGTAAGCACCAGGCCCAGGGTGGCAGGGGACCCTCGGCAAGCGTTCCCGAGGACTGAACAGGAGGTGGCCCACGAGAACCTCCCCCAAATAAAACCCAGCAGAGAGGCAAGAGGGGAACTCCAAGAGAAAGAAAGTTTAGGAAAGAAGCCAAAGAGGCGTCTGTGAGTTGTGGATCTGAGGGTCCTGTCCGCTGCTGAACCGTCCATCAGTGGGGCCCGTGAACGTCAATCCCTGCATCGTACACACGCTTGCCTCAGATGACCTCCCTGACAGGTTGGCCAGCAGCCTGCACTGACCCAGGACTGAGTCTCCATGAAGGGGTCCATAGTCCGCAGCCACTGATCGCCCTGCTCGAGACAGGTCACCCTTAATGCTAAATCACGTGCCTCCTTCAGTCCAAGCACCAGCAAAGGTGCGCCCGCCATCTGCAGAGGTCACCTCTGATGGCCAAAGCCTCCCAGGGATGCCCAGGTGGGCATGCTGACCCCAGGCCCCAGGTTTCAGGTCAGCTCTGGGAGCCGAGGCGCTTCTCAAGGTGAAGACATCTTCCCGTCCACAGACGAGCACCCCGAAGGTCAGTCCAGCCTCGGGCCGCAGTGTGTTCACACCAGACCCAGCAGATTCATAAAAGTTCAGCCAAAGGTGCACACATTTGTTAAAGGAGCACGCTAAAATGGTGGGGTCCCTGGGAAAGGGACCATCACTGATGTCTCTGTCACACATGAGAGAGAGCATGAAAGGCCCAGAAACCAGCCTATGCCATGGGCAGGGCAGAGGTTTCCTCATCCAATTATCTAGTCCTTAAGGGTCCACTGTGTGCCCAGTACTGTTCTTGATCCTCAGAGCAGCAGCTAATGAGGCGGACAGACGCCCACCCCTCAGAGACGGCCTGTCGGTGGGCACATATGCGGAAGCACACAGGAGACGTCTGGTGCACAGAGCCTTCACTGTGTCACCTCGTGCACAGAGCCTTCACTGCACGTCACCTCGTGCACAGAGCCTTCACTGTGTCACCTCCTGCACAGAGCCTTCATTGCACGTCACCCCATGCTCAGAGCCTTCACTGTGTCACCTCCTGCACAGAGCCTTCACTGTGTCACCTCCTGCACAGAGCCTTCACTGTGTCACCTCGTGCACAGAGCCTTTACTGCATGTCACCCTGTGCACAGAGCCTTCACTGTGTCACCTCCTGCACAGAGCCTTCACTGCACGTCACCCCATGCTCAGAGCCTTCACTGTGTCACCTCGTGCACAGAGCCTTCACTGCACGTCACCCCGTGCTCAGAGCCTTCACTGCACGTCACCCCGTGCACAGAGCCTTCATTGTGTGTCACCTCGTGCACAGAGCCTTCACTGCACATCACCCCATGCTCAGAGCCTTCACTGTGTCACCTCCTGCACAGAGCCTTTACTGCATGTCACCCTGTGCACAGAGCCTTCACTGCGTGTCACCTCCTGCACAGAGCCTTCACTGCACGTCACCCCATGCACAGAGCCTTCACTGCGTGTCACCTCCTGCACAGAGACTTTACTGCATGTCACCCTGTGCACAGAGTCTTCACTGCACGTCACCCCGTGCACAGAGCCTTCACTGCACGTCACCCCATGCACAGAGCCTTCACTGTGTCACCTCCTGCACAAAGCCTTCACTGCGTGTCACCTCCTGCACAGAGCCTTTACTGCATGTCACCCTGTGCACAGAGCCTTCACTGCACGTCACCCCGTGCTCAGAGCCTTCACTGTGTCACCTCCTGCACAAAGCCTTCACTGCGTGTCACCTCATGCACAGAGCCTTCACTGCATGTCACCCTGTGCACAGAGTCTTCGCTGCATGTCACCCTGTGCAGAGCCTTCACTGCATGTCACCCTGTGCACAGAGCCTTCGCTGCATGTCACATCATGAACTGAGCCTTCACTGCATGTCACTGCATGCCACTCCATGCACAGAGCCTTCACTGTGTGTCACCTCATGAACCGAGCCTTCATTGCATATCACCCCGTGCACAGAGCCTTCATTGTGTGTCACCTCATGCACAGAGCCTTCACTGCATGTCACTTCGTGCACAGAGCCTTCACTATGTCACCGCACACCTCATGCAGGGTGCTCGCCACAAGCTTCCCAGGTTTTCTACAGAGAGGGGAATCCTTGCTGCCCACAAATGCTCCCATGGCCGCCTCTCCTCATTGGATGTGGGACTCATGGGAGTGACCCCACTCCAGATCAGCACCTTAATCACATCTGCAGACACTTTTTCCCAAAGAAGGCCTTATTCACAGATTTCGAGTGGACTCACTACAGGGTGTGAACCAGGTCAGTGGGACCCCGAGTGGGGATGACAGGGAAGGAGACACTCTCACATCACAGATACGGGCGCAGGAGGGACAGAGCTGAGTGTGTGGTGGAGGCCACGGACACACAGGGCCCACGAGGGAGGATCCAGCTGGAAAGGACGTCAAGAAAACCAAATGAAAAACAAAAACCACCCAGAAAAATCCAAGCCAAGAGATGAGCAGATACGGTGCCTTGATAATAGCACTGGGGATCCCAGATCCAGCTGTGCCTGAAGCTGGCCTCAGACATCTCGACTTCCCAGATACATGGGCCACTTTTATTGGCTTGGCTTATTAATTCTCCTTTTTGGAATGACCCCCGAATCTCAGGGCAGTTCTCTTCTCCCCCATGTCCCCACCCATGAGGGGCTGCTGGGTCTTCCCTCTCCAGGGGTGCAGGGATGTGGTGAGATGTTCTCTCTCAGGAGAAGAGAGCAGAGATACCTGGAGAAGGCACAGTCCACTCCTAGCGACCAAGTCCCTCTCTGCCGAGCACTTGTGAGGATCAGAGTGGGTGGTCAGCAGGCCGTCTGCTTCCTCTGAGCTGGGCTCCTGTGGCGCTAAACCCATCGAGTCCTGCTGGGCATGGAGACATTCCGGCATCACGTCCTGTTTCCCATGACGTCACTGAGCCAGCCTCAAGGTTCTGCCTCATTGCAGGCAGTGAAAGCTGCTGGTCTGTGGCCACACTCTCCAGAGACCGTCACCCTTCCCCGAGCACTGCCAGCTGGCAGGATGTTACGCCTCTCACTGCCGGAGCATGGAGGGGAGACTCAGCTTCGGGATCACATGGACCTGGCCCAGGTCCCAGCTCTGTTGAATAGGTGGGACTCTGGGCTGGTCAGTCTGCCCACCAGCCTCAGTGTCCACAGCTGCGGATCAAGGGGCCTCGCCTGCTGCTGACTGTGCCGTGCAGATCAGCCATGGGCTCCCTGCTCAGCACACCCCGAGTGGTGGTGCAGAGCGGGGCTCCCCTTCCTCCCGACCTGCTGTCACTCCAGACCCTCACTGGGCACATGTGCAGGTTACACGTTAGGCCTTAGTGCAAGAACAACTTCCGCTTTGTGAGGAAGCACGTGCTTCACAAACCACGCTCTCGTAATTGCTGGAGAAGAAGAATGAATTCCCACTTAGAAAAAGTGTATTTTGTCCTTTCTAAAAGGGGTCTCTGTCGGCCTCTTTTCTTTAAAGCCCCTGTTTGTTTTTGAGGAGTGAGCCTGTGACGTCACCTTGAACACGATGATTTTATTATTGCTGGGACTCAATGGATGCCCTGGAACCTCCCCACACAGATAAAACCAAGACCACTTACATTGCCATTGCTGGGCCGCGCTGGGCAGAGCGGCCTGTGATGCTGGTGTGCTAAGTTCCCGGGGTGGAGCTGGTCACCCTACATCACAGAGCTGCACCTCCCGGGGCTCTGTCCCCTCCTTGCAGCATGAGGGCCACCTGGCCCTGTGGCCACCGTAGCTCTGGTCTGTCCACTGCCTCTGTGGGCAGTGGGGGGCCTGTGATTATTAGGAATAGCTCAGTGCCCCCCCTCCCTGGCTCCAGGGCTCTTGACAGTGTCACTGAGCCTGGATAAGTTGGGAGGTCACAATCACCCTCAACAACAGCCCCAAACGCTGGTCATGAAGGCATTAGGTTGCTGGACAAGAGTGACCACAACTTCTTCAGATAGAATGGGTTGCACAGCAGCTTCTAGAGCCTCAACAGAAGATTAAGAAATCCCCATTTTTATGGATCGATCAGAAAATACGGCCCATCCTATGAAAAGGGATTTTTCCCCCCTGTGAAAATGTAATTAGAACTGGTGTCCAGAACACTCCACTGTGGGAAGCATGAGAAAAGGTGGGTGATCACAGCCTCCTCTTGCCAAATGGATCTGGATAAATGTAATGTCTTTATTTTTATTTTTTTAACTTGATTCAAATTAATATGAGGGTACAATATTAAGGTTCCATTGTTCTCACTCCCAGGGTAAACTTCCACTTGTAGAAGAGCCCCTCATCCAGGGGTCGTGTCACATCCTCACAATGTACACGTCAGGTGAGACCCCGCCTCCTGTCTTCCCCCCTCCCACTTCCCTCTACTGCTGAACTGGACTATATTAGTGTTTCATTGTTCTTATGAGCAGGTAATTGTTTACATATTGATTTCATATTAGGATGGAGTACATCGGATATTTATTTTTCCATTCTTGAGATACTTTACTAAGAAGAATGTATTTCAACTCCATCTGGGTAGATGTAAAAGACGTGAAGTCTCCAGCTTTTTTAATGGCTGAATAATGTGCCACGGTATACATATACCACAGTTTGCTGATCCATTCATGGGTTGATGGGCACTTAGGTTGCTTCCATGCCTTGGCAATTGTGAATGGAGCAATGTAATGTTTTTTAAAGACCCACAACTGTCCTTCCAAATCCTTATGGCAACTGTTTCCTCTCATTCTGTGAAACTCACACTTCTCTGAAAAAATAAGGGCCTCAAATGGGTTTTCCCCACACTCAGAGGCACAAAAAAGCCCTGGTTTCAGCTTGTGGCTCATGTCTAGGCACCCACCAGACCCTGCATTGGCCTCCCAGGGAGCCCAGGTTTACATGGGGCATTCTGCTCTCCAGGACCCACCCACGAGCCTCACCTATGGGGCAAGGGTGCAGACATAGGGACCCACGTCACTCACGTGAGACAAGGGTGCAGACACAGGGACCCAAGTCACTCATGTGGGAGAAGGGTGCAGACACAGGGACCCAAGTCACTCATGTAGGAGAAGGGTGCAGACACAGGGACCCAAGTCACTCAGGTGGGAGAAGGGTGCAGACACAGGGACCCACGTCACTCACGTGGGACAAGGGTGCAGACACAGGGACCCACGTCACTCACGTGGGACAAGGGTGCAGACACAGGGATCCACATCACTCACGTGGGAGAAGGGTGCAGACACAGGGACCCAAGTCACTCAGGTGGAACAAGGGTGCAGACACAGGGACCCAAGTCACTCAGGTGGAACAAGGGTGCAGACACAGGGACCCACGTCACTCATGTGGGATAAGGGTGCAGACACAGGGACCCACATCACTCACGTGGGAGAAGGGTGCAGACACAGGGACCCACATCACTCACGTGGGAGAAGGGTGCAGACACAGGGACCCAAGTCACTGAGGTGGAACAAGGGTGCAGACACAGGGACCCACGTCACTCACGTGGGAGAAGGGTGCAGACTCAGGGACCCACGGCCCACGTCACTCATGCACAGGAGGCCCCAGGTCCGGCAGCTGCCTGGGAGTCAGACCTGAGCCCACCTGTGAGCCCGGGGAGGGCGTGGCGGTCAGCTGGGCACCCCCGTGAATGCTGCAGAAAACAGACAGGCTCAAAGACGCGCGGTGGTCCAAGAGTCCCTTAATTTTGTTTATTTTAAAAAGGAACTGAGGGGGACTGGGTGGTGGCCACCTGCCAGACACCCTGCAAGTCACCAACACACGAGCCCTCCTCCCACTTCTGGACACTGTGAGGCCACAGCACATCTCATCCCGATTTGCAGATGATGGGACGAGGGTCACAGAGGGAACTGGCTTCGTGGCCGAGGAACAGGGAAGGGGACTCTGAGTGCATGCTAACTCTTCTGCGCCTCCCACACAGTGTGTCGCGAAGCCACGGAGAAGGTGGACCAGGAACAAGTAAAACATCCACCAGCTTGTCTGGAGTTAACTTTTCCATCCTTCCAACTGCTCTACCTGACATGAAACCCTGGGAAAATGTCAGTCACACAGAGCAAAAACAACCACACATGTGCGTGTGTGCACGCATCCTCCCCTTCCCCCCGCCAGGACATCTGAGTGTTTGAAAAGAAGTAACAGATGCAACTTTGAAATCTGCCCATGAACAAGAAAAAACGAACCCATCAGCCCTTCAGGCTTCTCCCCTGCAACCTGGGCAGACAAACACATCCTTTCTCATGGTTTTGTTTGGGTTTTCAATGTCTTATGAACCAGACCAAGGTGCAGGGCTGTTAAGAAGCTTTGTCATGTTTGTTTTTGCAAAGTTGCTAAGCAGAAGCGTCTGCCGTGATTTCTGTCCCTGCGTAGAAGCACATCTGCTGTTCTCCCCATCTAAACTGCGGCCTGCACGTACCCACCCCCGGTGGCATTAAAAGAACGTGCCGGCCTGTGCAGCAGAAGCCACAGCTGTGGGGCCTGGGGGGTTCGGTGGAGTCCTAAGTGCAGAACACCTGGACAAAGCACACCGGTCCTGCTGTGCCTATGGCACCCGGAGGCCAGGCCTGCGGCTCCAGCCCCAGTCTGCACACGCTGGCTCTCTCTGGAGCACGTCTGGCTGTGCACAGAGCTGCAACCGTAATGTCACCTGGAACAACAGCACATGCACACAGGGAGGAACCCAGACCCGTGGGACCACCAGGCTCGAGGTCCACAGCGTCCCCTAAGCCACTGCTGCCTCCCCTTCCCCAGGGCCTGTGTGCCCTCTCGCTGTGTCCCCAGCCCCCCGCAGGTGAGCTGGGTAACATCACCAGGGCCGTGTGGGCTTTCTGGGGGTGTCGGCGCCAGGTCCTCTAATGAGGCAGAACATTGGCATTTGGATTCCATGTCTGTGGAATAATCCTTTCATTTCCTTATCGGGGATGAACAGAGCAAAAAGGAAGTGAGAAATTGACTCGTTCTTTACTGTAGATTTGCAGTTGCAGATCATTAAATGAAAACTGAATACACTATCCATCAATGGTTAATAATGTTTCATTTCCTTTATCTTTCATTATTATAGTCATCGTTATGGTGTCATCATTATTATCTGCCCAGCAGAAAATGCTCCATGCAGGCTCGGCGAGGCAGCAGGCCAGGCTTTTCTGCTGAGCTCTTGTTTCCTCTCCTTCCCCTCTGAGGCTGCTCCAGGCCTGGGGGCTGCAGCTAGCAGCCCAGCACCATGGTGTGGACCCCTCTTCCTGGCCCTGGGCCACTTTACACCTACATGGTCAGTGAAGGTGCCAAGCAGCTGTGGGCTTAAGGACAGCATTACCCCTGAATAGCTACGCGACCTTGGCTATGCCCCTAAGCCCTCTGGTCTCAGAGTCATCATCTGTTAAATGGGCGAATAACTGGACATTTTGCAAAGTGGCTAGGAGGGATAAAGATCAATATATTCAGGGCAGTGGCTCTCACCCAAGGGCCATTTCCTCCAAATGCACAGAAAAATAGGAAAACCCAGGCTGAAGAGAGAAAAGTGGCAGGATAGAGCAGAGAACAGACAGGAGGGAGGGTGTCCCCGCAGGGCAGGGAGGGACGAGTCCCAGCCAGCAGAGCCTGCCTACCACCTGCTGTTGTGAATGAAGCTTTATTGGCACACAGCCCTGCCATGAATCCACGTACCACGGAGGGCTGCTTCTGAGCCATGATGCAGAGTAGGGCAGGTCTCAGGGTCTGGCCGACCATGCCTGAAATAATTACCTTCCAGTCCTTTATGAAAACTCTTGTTAACCCCTGATCTAGAGGTGCCATTTTCATCCTGGGCCCCGGGCCTCAGAAAGTCCCATTTCCTCTCAGAAAATCTTTGTTGGGGCTTCAGCCAGTTTAGATCGGTTCTGCTTTTTTATTAATATGAACAAATGATCTCCGAATGATTAAACAGATTCCACTGGCTGTACATGTCACCAGCACTGCCGTCCTGCTCCTATGATGGGTGTGTTAAGTGTGTGCTGAGCACGTGTTAGGCACTTAGGGACAAACTCTAAGAACCTACTAGAACTACAATAAAAATCATGCAAAGCCCCCCCTGTGGCACTGGATGGTGACTTGACACTGAAGCTGGGCCTGTAGGTGGAAGACACATGTCCGATTTCCCCCCAAGTGAACCTCTGTATTTGTACCGAGCCATTCCAATCACCCTGGAAGAAAATTGGCAAAAACACACGTGCAATTCACAAAAGCAGACGGGGACAAGGGGGGGGGGGTGAGGGGGAAGGGCAGCAAAACCGATATTGTAAATGCTCATCCTCTCTGCTAATTAAATAAATGCAGGGTTAAAGGATGCCATCCCACACCTGTCCAACTCTAAGGGAATATCCATGTGCTAGACTCCAGGCCAGGGGGGCAGCGGGACACAGGCAGCACCAATGCTCTTGCAGGGAATATACATTGACACCACCATTGTGAAGCACTTTGGATGCCCAGATCCAGGGCCATACAACAAACAGAACCTCTGAACCAGAAACTGACTCTTGTTTCTAAAGACTCATCATGAAGAAAGAGAGGTGCTGTGAGAAGTGTTCACACAGACTCCCATCCCGGCCTCATTCCTGGTAACAGGAACTAGAAACAGCCTTCCATCCCCACATAAACACATCACATACATGCGTGCACAGCACATCTTCACACCACACTAATGCACATACACCTTCACATATGTGTGCATGCATACAAACCACACTCGTGCACACGCACTCCTACAAATTACACTCTCATGCACTTGCTCACGTATAGCACACATGTGCAGCATGAACACATTATGTGTGCACAAGTGTGCAGCGTGAACATATCACATATGCACACGGAGGCAGCATGAGCACATCGTGTGTGCACACGGGTGCAGCATGAACACATCGTGTGCACACACGGGTGCAGCATGAACACATCATGTGTGCACACGGAGGCAGCATGAACATATTATGTGTGCACAAGTGTGCAGCATGAACATATCACATATGCACATGGAGGCAGTATGAACACATCATGTGTGCACACAAGGGCAGCATGAACACATCACATGGGCACACAGGGGTAGTACGAACACATTGTGTGTGCACACGGAGGCAGCATGAACATGTCATGTGTGTACACAGGTGCAGCATGAACACATCACGTGTGCACACCGTGGCAGCATGAACACACCACATGAGCACACGTATTACACACCACACCATGCAGTTGCTTGTGTGTAAGCATGTGTGCAGACACACATACATCCATATACACAAATGCCACATATGCCAAATGACTGAAGGTGTTTTCTTCAGGGATGGGCAATGAGGCCATGCTTTTTTATTTTCTTTGTATTTTTCTGTTTTTCAAGTCTTTGGCAATAACGTTAGGGGCGTTTTAAAAATACAAAACATTGTATTAAAACAAAGGGACAGAGCAAAAGATAAATATTATTTTTAAAAGTAACCATAGCATTTAAAACCAACTGTCCTCACATTTCCTCATTAATTCTGCTCCTGACTGGCCCTGCTGCCGTTGTCCGTCTCCCCTTCCGGTGGCTTCCTATCAGTGGGAATTTTCAAAGAAACATTCAGACGGACTCGGAATGGCGGACAAGACTTGCTCATGCTGCAGGTCCAGAGTGTTTTCCTTTGTGTTCACCACATCAGCGGGGCAATGGCAAGTCGTGACTGCGGCCCCTTGTGAAGAAAGCAAGGTCTGTCCCTCTGGGGATCAGACGGCAACTCAGCCCTGCAGCTTCAATGTCTGCGTCGTGGACACCCCAGCCCCCACCCACACACTGATGGCTTATCTTGCTGTCCCGGCGGTGGTGACAGGTGCATGAGGCACGAGCCTGACTTCTGTGCTGGGCTGTGCCTCACTACCTGGAGAGGGGGTAGGGGGAGACCCCTGGCTACTAAGAATTCTCTCTGGGCTGATCTAAGGAAATGCCTGGTACTGGGAGACTTACAAACAACGGAAATGTACACCCTTCTCACAGTCCTGGAGGCTGGACGCCCAAGGTCATGGTCCCAGCAGGTGCAGTGTCCAGCACCTTCTCAATGTGTCCTCACACGGTCAAAAGGTCCCAGGGGTCTCTCTGGTGCCCCTTTTATGAGGGCTCCACCCTCATGACCTCACTGCCCCCCAAATGCCCCTCCTCCTAGCACAGTCACCTCAAGGGACCGGAGTGGGGGGTACAGTCTATAGCACTCGGTCAGAACATGCTGACACTTCCAGAGCCTGTGGTGTAGGCAGCCAGTGTGGGCCTCCCCTGCTCTGACCCCAGCTGGTCCGGCTTTAGGCCCCTTCTGCAGTTTGGCTGCACGAGGTGTCTCTTCCTTTCAACTCAGATGGGAGACGTTTCATCACTATGAGAAATGGGGAGCTGGTGCAGAGACCACAAGGAGAAAACCAAGCAGGTGGAAGAAGTGATGGAAACAGGGCAAGGGCCGAAGATGGTACCTGGGAGGGCAGGATAGTGAACAGCTGTCAGACCAGCTGCCACCGAAACCCCACCCCAGGGAGGCAAGCGCCGTCCTTCACACATGGAACCCAGGAAGCTGCATCCTCTGGGCCCGCCAGGAATGCCACTGCCCTACATCCTCGCCGTAGATCTCTGGCCCAGCACCTCGCACGAGTACGTGTGTATTAGAGAGAGAAGTTTCTATTGCTGCTGTAACATTGTGCTTATAAACAAACACGGAAAAGGCAGAATTATGCCGTGAAATCCTTGCTCCAACCTGGAGGTCACTTCCCTCTGAGAAGGAGTTTTCCCGAGTAAGGACCTCCCAGCGCCAGCCTCATGTCGGAAGAGACCCCCGTAGAGTGTTGCTTTTCACTGTGGGCTGCGCTGTACCACAGAAGGCCCTGTGCACCTGTAACCACCCCAGTCTGAGAGGGAGCCGGGCACTCTAGGTGGCTTCTGTAACTGCGCAAAGCACTGTTCAAGTCCATTTTACACCCCCCCACCGCGCCCAGGCACATCCCAACCATGGATGAACCCCACTGACCGCCACGGCCAGGCCTGGTCTCCTGTTCGAGGTCATCTCCTCGCAAGCGGCAGGGTCTGGTGGATTCATCCCCTTTCCTTCCAACTAGTTACTCTCAGGAAGGGCATCAGGGACCCACGTGCACGGTGGCCCCACACTCTCTCTGCTATAGCGGCATTGCTGACCAGCAGTGGGAAATTCAGCCTGGAGCAATGCCGTGTTTGGCTCAGGGATTGTTATAAAACAGGGAACTCTCAGGTCAGCGTCTACGTTCGTGGAAACTGGAAGCCCAGATTGAGTCGGTATTTCCAAGAGAGTGAGGGCCCTGGAGCTGGGGCACCCTGGATGGGCTGGGCCTCCTGCTGCCCACCTAGTGGCCTTCATTGTCTAGGTGCACCAGCCCATCCTTCACTGCTGGACCCCACAGACACCAAAAGCACCTACCCTAGACTTGGGGTGTAGAAACTCTCCCCCAGCCCACTCTAGACTTGGGGTGCACGAACTCTCTCCCAGCTTGCTCTAGACTTGGGTGTAGAACCTCTCACCCAACCTGCTCTAGACCTGGGAACTCTCCCCCAGCGGGAGACAGCGCCCATGGGCAGGGAGGCAAAGGCCCGCCCCTGACCGCAGGAGCTGAGCCACAGGTGGAGAAAGACAGTCGGCATGTCCCCAGGGGGCTGGGAAGGGGCAGGGGTTTCCTTGCGGCCCGAGAGGTGGCTGGGTAGGAACTAGCCCAGGAAAGGCCAAGGAATTCCAGCCAGGTGGACATGTGTTAGCAGTCTCCACCGTGGGCTCTGGATGCTCATTTTGGGGGATATCACTGCACCCCTCTGAGCCCAGCCCCTGCCTTCCCTGAGGAACATTCTTAGGGGCTCATTTAACAAATTGCACTAGTTAAAGGCTGCAGTGGAGACTCGGACAGAGCAGCTCTCAGGAAAGTCTGCCACGCTTCTCGCCCCTAGAAATGAAGGCAGGTGGGTGGCTCAGGGCAGAGGGAGGTAGGGAGCCTTTAAGCCCTGCTGCCAGCCTTGGCCAGCTGGTGCCGCTGCCCCTCGGCTGACACACACCCACTCTTTCCTGCTTGTGCTGACCCCTGCCATGTAAGAGACTTCAGAAGTTAATCCTGCATCTCCCCAAATGAGGGTCCTGGCCTCTGCGATGTGAAGCCAGGCCCAGTGCAGAGGAGGAGTGTGCCAGATCGGCACCTTGGGGTGACTGACACAGGCGGCCTGGCCTGAACGCGGCTGGGGAGTGTGTACTTGTGCTCAGCCACTGGCAACCACAGGCTTGTGAGAGGCCCCAGTGAAGTGTCCACTTCTTGTTCCTGAAGAGACAAAACAAGCTTTGCAGATCCCCCCGTTCTCTCCCCAGCTCCCTTCCAACGACTTCTACTTCTCTTGCATTTCAAGCTCCCTCAGAACAATTACCGTAAATGCTTCAAGGAAACTGAGGCTCTGCTGCTCAGAGCATCTAGGCATTTGGGCACCCACCACCCAGCCCTGCCACCTAGCCAGTGGGCTATGGCCTGAGGTCACCGTGGACCAAGAAACCAATCCATGTTCTCAGCCTACAAACACATCATTTCAGTATCTAGAATGGAACCGCCATGCCTCGGCGACACCACCAAAACACCACTCGCCCACTAAGAGGGCCTCCTGGTCAGCCGGGCAGTGAAAGGAGATCAATCCAGGCCTATTCATCAGCCAAGCAGCTGGGCTCCTGCATGTCTGAGTACAGAGCACCTTCAGATCTTGGTCTCTGCAGCTCAGTATAATCCCACAGGGCCCTGAGGTGGGGCAGGCAGCAGAGCTACCCCAGAAAGGTGGGGGGCAGGTGCACCAATGAGCCCAGCACTTTAATGAACGGAGCAGTAGTCATGGGTGGGTCTCTGTGGTCCCCTTACCCCCAGACGAGCACCTGCTTGGCTCTAAGATGCTTAAACCAGCCCAGCAGCCACCGAGTGAAGGCCACCAAATGGCAACTGATACGCTTTTCACCCAGGTCACAACACAGGCCCTGGGTCTGAGGGCAACACCAGGGCTAAAACCCCCAGGCCCGACCAGCACCCACACTGCAGCTCCAGGCAGGAACTGGGGCTGGAAGCATCGGCCCTCTCCCTGCTTCATCAGAAGGCTCGGGAGCTGTGCTGAGCAGGAGGCACACCAAGGGAGAGGCTGTCCGGCACTAAAGCTCCCGGCACAGTAATTGTCATTGTTATCCAATTATGCTCTGGATACCTGAAGCTCACACAGCCCACAGAGGGGCAATTTCATTAGACTAAGACCCACTTGTCTTATTTTACTTTGATAACAGCTTAATAAATAAACCGAGTGAGCCCTAATACACAGGTGCAAAATAAAAAATACTTTGGCTTTTCCATTTTATGCCCATCCTTCTCCAATTATGCTGCTTTCATATTTTCTTGCTTGACAGTTCCAGCCTCTCCTCCTCTGAGAGGTAGGAGAAAGCTCATCTCCTTCCCCTCACGAAGATTCCTTCCCAGGAAGGAGGTTTTGTGTGGGTGCAGGGGGGGCATCTGTCTCTGTCTCCAGCTCCATCACACACATACACACACACAAAATCACAACAGGGCCACAACTTGGCAGGCGTGACAGAGAGCGTACTAAACATCATACCATTACACATTTTAATAAAACCATGAGACAACATAGGTGGAAGTAATTAATGTGACTTAACTAAGGCAGAAGAGAAGGGGAAGGGCTTCTCAATGAAGTGACATTTGAATTAGGAGGCCCTGGAAGACTGTCCCAGGGGAAAGGACACGCCAGGCCGAGTGGTGTTACCACAGTGAAGGAACAAGGCAGAGAAAGGTCAGCTGTTCTAGCTGCCCCGGCAGTAGGTCAGCGCTGGAGTGGGCGTGGCAAAGGGGAAAAGGGAGCAAGGCTGGGGACCTCGGCATGGTCCACCTGGACATTACCCTGCGGAGATCAAGAGCCTTTAAAGGTTTTGGAGGACCTGCAGGTCTTTGGCATCCCCTGATTAACAGGCCAAAGGTGGCTATGGCTACTTTAACATGTAGGAACCCACACGTGTCTGTGAAGTAAAACTCCAGTGACAATAGCAAAATGAACAATATGATGTATTAATGAAAAGTACCACGCTAGTCCCCATGCCTCCCTCTGCTCAACAGCCACTAACTTTATGGTCTTCTTAGAGCCACTGGGGGGAGAATGACAGGCCCAGTCTCTCAGAGGGAGGTGTGGGGGATTCCACCCCCCCTTTAAAACAGCAAACATGGCCACAGGGACACTGCAAAGACAGGGACAGGGTTATAGAACATTAGCCCCCAAGTACATGTGGATCCCGGGCACAGCCCTGTCATCTTCCCGCAGGGGACAGGACGCAGGACATGGCACAGCATTTATCCACTGCTCAAGCGTGGCCTCCTAATCCCTCTTTCCTCCACCCCCAGGTAAGCACCAAGATTAGCACCTTGACCAAAACGTCCACCACAGAGCAAGACGCTTACGCTGCGTCTGACCAAGTGCGTCTAATCTCGAAACTTGAGATCATTGAAAAGCAAAGGCCGGGACACAGCACTGCTATAAAACCTCTGGAAATACCTTTAGTCTGAAAGTGCAGACGTGCAATTCTGGTCTTAAGTTCTAGCTTAGGAGTTCAAACAGAGATGAGACTTTAATTTATACTTGGGAAAATAAAAATAGATTAATAAAATCCAAGTTAAGCTGCTAGAAGAGAGGTTTTTCTGTGCCAAAAGACGGGCCCTTCAAGTTTCCCTAAACAGGTTATCATTTTAGCATTGAAAAGCACTAGACTTATTTTTTAAATAGCAAAACTACAATTATCTCTGTACGTCCCATATCGTGGCTCTACAGTGCTTCTGCATAATGAACCTACCGTCAGCGATCGGAGTGGGATGAGAGTGTCACAGCCATGCTTGGCGGCCGGCCTTATCAAAATCCAGCCACATTAATCCTTTTTCTTACATCAGAAATCAAATAACTTCCCAGAGAGAGGCTACAGCCTCACCAAGGGCAGTTCTGCTGGGAGAGGGCAAGTTGAGATTAACAGTGCAATATGTTAGGAAATAAATAGATAAGTGTTTGCCTCCACCCTCAGTGGAGCTCAGAATCCAGAATCCTGTCAGCACAGCACAGACAAGGGTCCTGAGCTGCACATAGCATCGCCCTGGGCATGTGCCATCCCTGCGGTGACCAGGGACAGCCTCAGTAAACAACGCACTCACGGAAGATGCCATTTTCCAACAGTGGAAGTTTTGACCCACATGGCATTTAAGCAAGAAGGAAAGATTATTATTTCAAAACTGATAAGGAAAAAATGCAATAAGACAATTCCTAGATAAGTGCCTGGAGGGGAAGCCTTCTCGATAAAACAAGTACCTTTCAAAGCCAGGAGACAATGTGATTTTCCGCCGGCAGGCAGGAGCAGCTGGGGGTGCTGCACAGCCCCCTTATCTCGGGAGCAGGCCCTGCGCTCCCCTGGGGAAGGGGGACGTGATTAATTAGTGCCTCCTTGAGGCCGCAACCTCAGAAAGCCCCTGGAGAACTTCTTGGTGTGTGCTGGAGAACGCCATCCTTCCAGAAGCCTCCTTTTAGAACCCAACAATGGGCATGTCTCTGACAATCCTTACTGCCAGCAGGCTGGAGCCTCGGGGCTGCCAGGAGGACAAGGCCTGGCATGAAAAAGACTGTTCTGGGCCTTCTTCAGAAGGAGAGCAAAGCCGCTAAGGACACAGTGTATGAAGGAAGCACCAGTGCACAGCAGCCCCTGCCCCCAGACCCCATCTCCGCCATGCCCGGGCACTGCTCCCTGCGCACCCACCCAGCTGGCCTGGCTGCCTCCACCAGCGACACAGCACGTGCAAAGCCCAACCTGCCTCCAGAAGCCCCATCCTTCCTTGGCACTTGGATACCGTCTCCATCTTTCCATCCTGCAAAGACAAAAACCAAGATTATCTAGCACTGTGATGAAGTCATTTCATGAGGGCCCCTTCCTTGTGTTCCTGGGGGAAGTACAACCGCCAGGTCGATAGGGCTGGAAACTCAGATTCTAATTTTAAGTTCACGTAGCCTCTCGCAGGGAATGAGGTTCACGGGGAGAGCCATCGACAAGCACCTGGTGAGCAGGGGAGATTTTCAGGATGTGAATGCAAACGTGAGCACCCCCAGGGCCACTTGTCATAAGACAGAAGAGCCACGGCCCCTGGCTCCGTGCCAGCCTTCAGGGTAATTTAATCGGCTCACAAGGAAATTACAAAGAGCCCTGGGCCCTGCTGCTGTGCTGACTCAGCGAGGCTGGCTGTGGAGGGCCATCTCCCATCACTTAGGAAGAAGCAGAGCCAGTGTCAATGGGCTCAATGTAATATGAGGAGGATGCCAGGCCCAAAGGGCGCTGGGAAATTAACACGCGGCCAGCAATTCTTTTTGAAGCTGGGCTCCACACGGCTCCTTCGATTGCCCGGGCCTGCGCTCTGCCCGCCGGACAGCAGACTTACGTCCTGAGTACAGATGGAGAGGTGGGCGTTGATACAGGCGCTGAGAAGAGGGAATCCTTAATCTCCTAGCTCCCCGTGCATCCCTTGAAAACCTTGGAAAGTTCTAGAATCAATGTGTGTGCTGAAATTCCAACCTGAAAAGCGGAGAGAGCTCCTTTTTTAATTTCATGGGGCTACAACTACAGTCTGTCACTGCCATCCAGTTTCACAACCTGAGATTTTCCCAACTTCCCCCCAGCAGGCCAACGTGATAGACTCAGGCAGGGTCTGTGTTCCCAGAGGTGGACAGACCAATTGCGGTTTCCAGGACGACACACCCAGAGCACCTGTAAACCCTCATACCAAAAATACCCGCTAGAAACACTCGCCACCGTGGCCCTGCCTGTCTCCCTGCAAAGGTGTCACCAGTCAACAGGGCTCACACAACCCCCCATGCACACATCATTTTCAAAGGATACCAGACTTCCAAATGGATTTCAAAGGCCTCTGTAATTTTGGCAGCATGACATTTTATATCTTATAAGCTATTTTTATTAGCCAAGATTGTAGAGAATTGACGTTTACCAGCTATTAACCTTTCAAGCGTGTAACTCAATTTTTCCCCCCCCAAGTGTATCTTCTCTGCGGATCAATCTTTAAGCTGTCCAGCTCCTTTAAGGAAAAAAAAGTCACTATGAATCCTCCTCTCTTCTCAAGAAAACATAAGTTCTATAATTTTACGGACTTTTGATCACCATTTTATAGCCTTCAGCCCTGCACTGGTATTCCATTTCTATCTTAAAGTATAAGAACTAGATAAAACGAGTTGTATAATCCCTTTTTTGTATCTCAGGGAAGATGAGAAAGAAGAAGATAACTTAGGAAAACACAGCCACAGGAGGCTGTCTGAAGTGACTCACTCTCTAACCCCTCTGTTCATAACTGCTCAAATATTAAATGGAAAATGACATAACCTGATCACGCCAATATCCTACTAATAAATTACAAATCAAGGGTAACTTCTGATCATGTGCTGCCTCAACCCCCCTCCCCACGCGCTGGGTTTAAATAAGACCCTCCATAATTTATTCATTCAATTTTAAAGCATGCCTTTTGCCAAAAGGTCTCTGGCCACTTATAAGAATGTAAAAACTAATAAAGAAAAAAAAATCCCCAAAGCAAGCCCTAAAACCCTATTGAATCTAGTGGACAAATGGCTGGTAGGAATATCAGTTCATCTTCTCCACATGTGGGGGTCAGACTTGGTGGCATGGCCCGGGAGCTTGGGGTTGTTTACCCATAGCTGGGCCATGTGCAAATGTAAGGCCGGCTCTGGACGACCATCCCTGAGCTGGACATCAGCCGCCTTTTCTTCATTGTGTTCCCCGCCCAATGGCTCTGCATTGGGACGCGCACAGCGACCCCCCTTTCCCCAGGTGTCGGGGTGAGCAAGGTCCGAACCTCGGTGAGCTGTGTGGGGTCTCGTGTGTTCACATTAGCAGATAAAGACAGTGGAGAGGGGCGAGCTGCACGGCCCGGCGTCTCTGTGTGCCAGTGTCCAGCCACACACTGCCGTATGCCAATCGCCTTGCTGGATAGCGAAGCCCGTAGGAAATGAGACCCGCCACCATCTTCCTAGGAGGGTGAAAGAAAATCTCACTAGCCACAAAACATGAGGTCACCGAGCTGATGACTGGGGGCTGGAACCCCAGAGGTTGTTCAGACTACGGACAATGGGGGCTCCTCCAGGGCCCTGGGGGAGCTGCGCCCGGAATCTTCCCACATCAGCGCCCTCTCTCTGGACATGCGGTTAGTAACGTGCCCACAACCGAGGGTGCCATGCCTTCTACCAGCCCGGCCTGGAGAGGACCCCATGAAAAGACACGGACGACAGAGCAACTGAGCCACAGACACCCACAGGTCATGTGCAGCCACCAGGGCCGTTTCCTCTTGCCTGAGCTTAGAGTCCCTCAAGCTCCAGGTGGGGAAGTGGATGAGGCGTGAGACGAGCCACTGTCCGGCTGCGGCCGTCATCCCCCCATGCTGGACAGAGAGGTAAGAGACGGCTGGTGACTCAACCTCACAGCTGCCCTCCTGAGCACCAAGGGCTCCCCTGTCAACCACAGCCCAGGCCCCTGGGAAGCTGCTCCCCTGCAGGGAGGCTGTAAGGGAGAAGGCTCGGGCTGCTCCCCAGGCCAGGGTGCAACCTGTGGCCTTCAGGGCAGCTGCGCATCCAGGCAGCAGAACGCAGCTGCTTGAAATACAAGAAATGAGACACTCACAGCTAGAAATAACGCCTTTCTGCATTTGCACAGTACAGCAGTTTTGGGGAGAGAAGAGGCATGTTCTGTAAACGTGTCTCTGCCACAGAGCGACCCCTTCCCACTTGTGTCTGCTGCTTGGCTGCGGGGACCTGCACATTAACACCATATTTACAATGTCTCTACGCGATATTATCTGAGCTATAACCCTTGTTAGGATTCTATTTGACAGAGGACAGTAATAGGAGGAGGACAGATGTTCCAGAAACATTTTAAAATCCAATGAAACTGTCCTGTGTCATGCTTTGTGACATTTATCTTACTACATGCAAGTGCCTTGCTGGCCCTTCTGGTAAGGGAGACCCTGGTGCACTGTTTCAACCCATCCACCTGAGCTGTCCCTGAGCTACTGTTACTGCCCAGCAAACATCTTCACGGAGCACATGGCTCCCCAAGGGATGTGACCGTAAGCCTGATGCCCCTGGGCTCTCATGCCTCTGCTGCCCTGAAGGACGCAGTCCCCGAATTCCCAGGCAGTGGGTAGATGAGCTCCCTGGGCTACTGGAACAAATGGCCACAGTCTTGGTGGCTTTTGATGTTACAGACTCATTCTCTTGCCGTTCTGGAGGACCAAAGTCCAGACTCAAGGTGTCAGCATGGTCTCCCCAGGGACACCAGGGCAGGACCCTTCTTTGCCTCTCTCCGCTGCTGGTGACTCCAGGCATCAGGCCACCTCTGCCTTCATCCTCACAGCCCTTCTCCCCTGGGTCACCTCTTCTGTCTCTTATAAAGACAGCTACCATTGGATTGAGCTCCACCTGGATAATCCAGGAATATCTCACCCTAAGATTCTTAGTTACATCTGCAAAGATCCTTTCTCTAAATAACATCCCATTCAGAGGCTCTGGGTAGATGTGCCTTTTGGGGCCTACTGTTCCCCACCCCGGCCTAAGACCTGGGGATCCGTTGAGTCTAACAAGCATGCCCTAAGCAGGCAGCTCGTGGATCCCCACTGGACCCCTTAGCCCTGTCCCGTGTAGGTAGAGAAACTGAGGCCCAGAGACAGTGAGCACGCACCCCTCTCCTGACTACCCAACTGGTGCTCCCACACCTTACCTGGGCACGGCCTGGTGCCTCTGCATACCCACACCTTGGGGCTGGAACTTAATTAAATTGTATTCCAGTGGAAAATGTACCTATCCCAGAAGCAAGCATACCCATCTCTCCTCGCACCTTAACCCAGCTGGGCTGAGCTGGGAGGCACTGGCTTCCACCAAGTTTGTCTTCCCAAGAGCAAGGCTTGGGCAGCATTCTGGGGCCTGTGGATATTTATCTGTCCCCAAAGGCTTACCTTAATCCCTCCTAAATCCCACACGCTGTCAGCAAGGAAACACAGTGAATCCCAACAAGGCGAACTTGAAAGTGGGCAGACTGGAGCTGCAGGTACAGCTACAGACTGTCCAGAGCCATTCACCCTACAGAACCTCCAGTGGCAAATGTCCATCATTGGAATTAGCAGCTGCCTCCCCTGACCCCAGGTCCTAATCAGGAACACCGGAAAAAGCAGGCAACTCCTCAACTGGGTGGGGAGCTCCTGGAAGCTTCTAGAAACAGGCAGGCTCAGATGAGGGCTGAGGGGGCGGTGGCTCCATGCTGGCGCTCCCCACCACACAGACCTTCGGAAGAGGTTACTCAAATCACTCTGTGCCTCAGTCCCCTCAGTCGTGCAACCGTGATCCACTGAGGCTGGAGTAGGCCTGGAGGAAGTTCACCACACCGAGGGGTGCAGGGCGAGTCCCCCTCGCGTGGGAGCTGAGAGGAAGCCCACACACGTGTCCGTGCCCACCAGGCCGGCACCGCGCTCAGGCCTGCGTGGGGTCACCGGATCGAGGGATCCCCGAGGAGGTCCCCAGCCTAACCCCGGGACGTGCACACCTGTGATCTTCTGTGGCAAGTGGGACTGCAATGTGACTAAATGAGAGACTTTGTCATCGGAGATCACCCTGGGGCATCCAGGGGCCCAGAGCCATCCCAGGATTCCTGGAAGTGGAGGAGGAGGGAAGGACGGAGAAGGGGAAGTGCCACTGCTGACTCTGAAGCTGCTGTTATCTGAAGCTGGAGGGAGCAGCCAGGAGAAAAGGCAGGACACGGCCTCTCCCGGAGCCTCCGCCCCACCAATGCCTCAACAGCCCAGGGACTTGGCGTTGGGCTTCTGACCTCCAGAGCAGGCACAACCGCAAACCTGTGTCATTTAAGCCACTGCACTTGCGGTGGTTTGTACCGCAGTGAGGAACGAACGCACCCGTAAACTACGTTGATTTCTGCCCCCAACACCAGCTGCTACCTCCTTCCTGCCCCGGCACGGTGCGGTTGGGAGGAAAATGGCCTTCAGAAGCCTAGGCTGGGCAAAGGTAACTCTCAGGGCTTTCGGTTCCGTTTCCTTCTCTCGGTTTAGGGTGGCTGGAGAGAGGGCACATCAGCCAGACAGCACGGGAGGCCACCGGGAGAGGGCAGTCCAGAGACCGGGCAAAAAGGCACCAGAATTCTGACCCTTTCAACAACAAAATAAAGCAAAGGATTTTACCAGCACAGTCCTCCTCTAGGGACCGGAGAAGTGAGCGAGTGCTGTGAGGTTTTACAGGAACACACTTGGGAGAACTTTATTGCCCTTAACGGAAAGAAACTTCACTCAGCTTATGGTGTTTTTTATGGTGGAATTCACTGGGAGGAAAAATTGCTCCTCCAAAAAAGTCAGAATAATAGGCTCATTCTCTGAAAAGATGAATGCTTGCTCGCTCGCTCTCAGTCGTGGTTAGTTCTGGCATCTACTCAAACGTCTTTCAAAGAAGAAAGGTAGGAAGGAAGGAGGGGGAAGGAGGGAGGGAGGGAAGGAAGGAAGGAGGGAGGGAGGGAAAGAGAGAGGGCGGGAGGGAGGGAGGGAGGGAGGAAGGGAGGGAGGGAGGGAGGGAGAGAGGGAGAGAGGAAGGAAGGAAGGCAGGAAGGAAGGAAGGAAGGAAGGAAGGAAGGAAGGAAGGAAGGAAGGAAGGGTAGGTGGGTGGGTTTCCTTAATTTTATCACAGCTGCCTAAGAGAATTAACAAAATTTCCACATTTTGAAATTCGTACCAGGAAGCAAACCTAACAGGTAAGTACATACCAACTATACTTCATTTGAACTTAATTATGAATTTCATGGTGATTTAAAAAAAAACTCTGTAGGGTAGAATTAGAAAATCACTATTTCTGAAACAAAGAAGTTATGGGTTCTGGCAGCTTATAGTAAAACTCGACTGCCATTGCGTTACAGAGCAGAAGTGATGCCATGCCCAGGACGGCCGCCCGGAGGTGCAGGCCCAGGATGGCCACCTGGGAGGTGCAGGCCCAGGACAGCCGCCCAGAGGTGCAGGCCCAGGGGGTGATGCAGGAGTGGAGGAGCCTGGAGGCCCTGCAGAGCAGCACATTTTCACTCTGTAAATTCTACTAAGCACCCTGCTCTCTCTCAATCTAGACAAAGTGGTCCCCAAACACTAGGACCCCCACCCCAGGCAGAAAGGCCACAGGCAGACTCGAGGCCCATCCTCTCAAGAGATGGTGGCAGCAGGTCGGCCCAGATCTTTCCCAGATCTGCAATCAGCCCCAGCGCCGTGCCCAGCACCCCTGGCCACCAGGGGAGTGCCTGAGACAACGCTCCTGTATGAAAGCCCAGCCTAGCTCAGCTGCGTTCGAGGCTTCTGGAGCTGGCTAGACTCTTCCTTCACATTCTTCTCTGCGCCGGCAGAGATGGAGAGCCAAACAGGAATGCTGCTCTGGGACCATTTCCTACACACCACCAACTCAGGACCCTCCTGCTGGCCTCAGAATCCCAGCTCTTCTAACCCCAGAGCTGGTGCTGCAAACCTAAAGTGTCCACAGAGATGGACCCACTTCAGCTGTACCTCGGACGGGAGCACTGGTGACCAAGCACTTCCCGACACACCAGGCCTGTGTTCGCTGCAGACGTCAGAGCTGGGACAGATGCATGTCTAAGTGCCTGACCACTGCTGATGTCACGACTGTGGCCCTGAGTATATGGGTCCCGTCCTGTGTGCATGTGACTGCAATGCTCCCAAACCTCCTTTAACACGAAATGGGAGGTGAAAACCAGCTAAAAAGCCTGGGACCTGGGACTGGACAAAGTGGGAAGACAGCACGTCTCCCACGCAGGCCAGTCTCATGACCTCACTGACCACCAGCTGCCGATCCATGAAACAGGAACAATTTTAGCTCCCTGGAAGGGCTTTTGTGAAGACCAAATGAGACTATGCAGAGGACTGGCCAGAACTTACTGTTATTATAACAGCATAATTACACGAAATCTCACATTCCCCCATCTTAAAACTCAATTAAAATACTTACTTCTAAAACACAAAATCTTAGTTAATCTTCAGGCCTCAGCGCCGGTGAGCTCAAACGTCCTCATTGTGGTGACAGGAGCTGTCACTGCTGCAGGCCCTGCTTCCTACGGGACAGGTGTGTGCTTGGTGATGGGAGGTCATAGGAGGGCAGCGGCCAGGAAGGTCCCAGGAGGGAATCTGGACCTCCTGACTTGGGAATTGAGTGATCTGGAGCATGTCTGCCTCTCTCGCGTCCTCGTGGACAGAATGGCCATGGATCCCAACTCCCATTGGAGCTGCAGCACAGATAGTGGGGAGCAGCCGCCTCAGCAGCGCCATCCTGCCGCAGGCTGGTTTTAAACACGGTTCTCAACACTCTCTCTCACAGTGAGCTTTGGTCTGCAGACAACACCCCAAGCAAGGATTTTTATGCTTATACCTGCGCTGGTCCCATATTCTATCCAACAAAAGCCACAGGGTACACACATCCCTTTCTGAACCTTGTAACCCTGGGACCAAGCAAAAAGGCAACAGGGATAGCCTGGTAAAAAATCCCAAGTTCTGACAGCCCTCTCTGAAAAGGCAAGGATGCCCCCAAAGACCGCCACAGAGGTGTCATGGTCTCAGCCCTCTCTGAAAAGGCAAGGACACCCCCAAAGACTGCCACAGAGGCATCATGGTCTCAGCCCTCTCTGAAAAGGCAAGGATGCCCCCCAAACACAGCCACAAGAGGCATCATGGTCTCCACTGTTGGCTCATTTTGAGGGATCACTGAAGTGACCTCTGATGGAGGCAGCGTAAGCCTGGGTGCTCAGGAAGACACATTTCTCTGCCTCCAAGAGCAAGAGAGACCTAGTTTTGAGCTCATCTGTACCATCAGCAGGTCCAGGTCAGCTTCATTTCAACACTGCCTCTGCTGGACCAGGTTCCCAGGAGCAAGTTAACGCTGTGGCCAGAGGAGACACAGCCCCAACACACGGTCTCCTGGAAGAGGGTCACTGCGACCCAGAGTGAGTCAGGTACTCAGCCCTGGCTTAGTGTATTTCACTGGTACCTGACCATGAGAGTCCCTGAAGTGGTAACTGTCACTTCATTTATTCAGTAAATATTTACTGAGTACCCGAGATAGGCTCTCTGCAACTCAGTGTGCCTGGTGGAGACTAATTCACACAGGAACAGAAGAGTACCATTAAAGCAAGAGTGAGAAGCCAAGGCCCAGGGAACACAGGGTCAGTGGAGGAAGCAGGCTCAGGGCAGAGCCTGCATTTGCCTGTGTGCCTGGCGTTCTCTGAGTCAAGGATTGCATGTGGCTGCACGGGACACCAAACACAACTGTGCTATCTTAACCTTGTTTTTCTCACTTCTCAAAAGACAATGAGTCCAGGGCTCTGCAATTCTTTAAGGATGCCATCTGGGACCCAGTTCCTGGCCCTCATGGTCACAAAGTGGCTGCTCCACCTCAGCCATCACATGCAAGTTCCAGGCAGGAGGAAGAAATAGAGCAAAGAAGGCATGGCTAGCTCAGGCTGTTCTTTGTTTTATCAGGAATTAAAAAAAACTTTCCCAGACACCTAACCTAACTAGATTCCTGTGAACCAGAAAAAGCCCACATTCCCCCCTCAGTGGTGGAGAGTCTGAGGCATATCTTAAAACAGGGCACACTGTCAGCTAACTGGATCAGCACAGATGAGGTCTGCCGCTGAGGGAGAGAGAAAGAATGGATATCAGCGGGCAGCTTGCAATGCCTAATAGTTGTAGGCATATGTGGGTGGCTTATCATTAGTGCCATCTATCTGAACACTGGCGGCAGCTCTCTCTCTGCTGCGACTTAACCAAAGAGTCTCAGAAACACGACCAGTGTCAGCATTTTCTGGCTCATTCACTACTTCATTTGACTGATACTGACTGCACAGCCACCACGTGTTAGGCACAGCACCGGCTCCTGGGTATGCAGTGAGACGTGCCGTTATTCTTGTCTGTCATCCCGCCGTGCCCTGCCCTGTGAGACTTCCTCCCTACACAGAGGCGGCCAAACCAAACTGCACAGGGGAACGGGCTCTGGTCAATGCACACGTGCAGACACAGCAAGGTCCCTCCAGCCGTGCCTGTTACAGCCAGATGAGCCCTCAACTGTTGACTCCTGACACCTCATTCACCTCCCTCAGCTGCGCCTCTATCTAGTGCCTAGTGCACAAGCTGAGTTGTTTGCTCACTCAACAGTTCACTGGCTGTCTACTCTGCTCAGCCGCGGGGCTGGCCAAGAGGGAATGCTGTGTGTCAGCATCCACCCCTCCTTCCTTCCTGAGACAGAACCCCAGTTCTGTTCTGAGATGAGCAGTCTGCTCACCTATCAAGTGATGGATTATAATGGGACAAAGTCAACATGATGATGCAATTTTCTGTCTTCCCACACTCCCCATAGCCAGAAATGCCACATGACCTAGTTCTAGCCAGTTAGAACACATGCAGGGGTTCAGAGAAGGCGTTTGCTTTCCTGATCCAGGCAAGAGATGTAGGTGGCACCCCTATGCCTTCCTTCTCCCTGCTCTGAAAACAGATGCAATGCCTGGAACCACAGCAGCCTCTTTGCAATGATAAGGCAATAAGTGAGTGACAGAAAAGAAGATAGTATAATAGAATGAAGTGAGTGTATGACAGTGTCACTGATCTGGCTCTGGCCTTTGACAATCTGTCTCTGCATTCATTGTCATATGAAAAAATTAATGCAGATTTATTTAAAATTCTGTTAATTGGGTATAATCCTGAAATGTTATAAATGGTAAACAAGAATGGCAGCCTTCCTGTCCTCGTGAACTGGGCACTTTAAGTAAGAGAGATGACTGCTCAGCTGAGGTCAATTTCCTAGTGAGGAAGTAGAGTGTGGCAGGTGCACAAGATGGTCCCAAACTACTCAGGGGATGGGGACAGGGCCAGCATTGCTCAGGAAGTCTCATTCAACTCGAAGAAAAGCTCCTCTTTTCTACATTTTTTGAATGCACAGTATACTAACTTTCCTAAGATAATGCCAAGACCCTCCCCCCAGCAAACCTTTCTACTCACCTGTCCACTTTTCCCCAAGATCAAATCTTTAGTTCACACTATGCCTCCTGTAACTCTCTCACCCTTATGAGCTTTTTAAAATTTTTTGCTTCAAAGCTGGTCTGGGTTTACCCAGAACTCTGCCCAGAGTCAGGGGACTAATACAGGTCACCACGCCAGGCTGCAGCTTCTGGGCGAGTGGATTGTTAATTATTAACAAAGCAGAGAAAAAGACACCAGCTTAGCAAACATCTCAGAATAAAACTATAGTTTACAGACCATCCCACTTCAACCTAAGGAAAACGGCTTAACCATTCCAATTCAGATATTACCACACGTCAGTGATCAAGGCCATAAGTGAAATATCCTAAAAACAAAGCTACAGCATAAGAGTATGAGCAGTCACACACCAATTCCTGCCAATGAAAACACAGATAGGAAACATAAGGCAAAGGGGATGTAGAAACGCTACAAATCAGCCCGTTGAACACCCGAGTTTCCACACTTGGTGTTTCCACTTCGCAAAAGGTTCGCAATCCATAGTATTTGCTACCCTATTGGGGAAAACTATTTTAAGACTAATTAGAATGAAATTTTTAGAATGCAAATGCTTTTCATTTAGACATAAAACAAAATGCCACGACATTTCTTCCATCCATTTATCATAAACAAGTTAATTACTGGGTAACAAATGGCTCCTGCTGGAATCTGGGGGGGGGGCTTCTGGCAAGCTGACTCAGGCAAGAGAAGGAACCCCAAAGTTGTCCTTAACAGCCGACAGCACCCTGAGAACGAAGCGGGACTCTGTGAAGCTGTGCTTGTCACATTAAGGTTAAGCTCTCTCTGTTGGAATAACTCAATTATAAATAGTCATTATCCATTTAACTTGATTCCTGCCAGACTAACAGGAACACCATGCTTCTTCTTTATTTTTGACACAGCCACGCTTGCCACGGGCTTGCGGTTGCAAAGTTTTCTACATACATAGGGACATGTTTGTGTCCTGGCTTGAGAGGGTGCCGGTTTTAGCTTCTGCCTCTATACCTGAGAAGCAATACAATGGTAGCCCACCCCAGAGGAGGGAACAGAGGACCCAGGACCCAGGAGGCCCGGGAAAGGCTCTACAGTCCTTCTACGAACCAGGCTTTGGCGCGTCTCCTGTGTGACTGCATGACAGTTTACAGGACAATCTGCACATACACATAGTTCGTGAGCTGGTCCAGGTTCCCCTGGGACCACATGACTCTTCACCCCCTTCTAGGTGAACAGCATCTAGGCACAGCAGCCAGGCTGACGTCGGACAGTGGTCTGGGCTTCCCCATCCCACCGGCCTCAGGCAGGGAACAGTATGGCCTGGACCAGCGACAGGCCGAGATGCATGCACAGCCCAGAACAACGGGAAATAAACAGTTGTCTGAAACCTTACATTGCACTGTAAGAAGTGTGAGAATTTGTCCTTCCTCTGTGGTAGGCAGTACTTGCTCTCAATAAAAGAGAGGCTTTTTTTTTCTTAAGCTCCTGAATAAAATGTATCCTCTAAGATCTCATCACATTTAGCCACGTACTCAGGGAGGCTCACGACAGAGGTGTCAGCACGGCAGAGGCGTCGTGCAAACGGCGGGCTGCACACAGGGTCTCAGAGTTGTACGTATGGGACAGTGGGGACAGCACAACATGTCGAGAGTGACAGAGCCCCAGGCCTCCTCTGCAGATCCACAGGGATTCTTAGTAACCCAGAGGATCTTCCAATACCAATACACATGCCATTAATGGAACCTCTGTAGAAAACTGTTTTGTATGCCTGTTCAGATAATTCTGTGCCTAGGCCAACACCCCGGAGATCTTTTCAGTTTTTTGGTGATCACTAAGCAAGTCAATACTATCAAAATTCAGATAATAAGTAAGAAAAGCTGGGTTCAGTGCAAAATAAAAATCCCGAGTCACATAACCAGGGATACGCAAGGTAAGCCAACAAGCTCTGTGTGGGACAGAGCCTGCCCATGAATGCGTTCACACACAACCTGCTGTCAGCTCTGGAGGGAAAATGCTATACTCCTGGGAACTGGTAGAGAAGCCCAAGGATATCATGAATGTGAAATTTAGTTTTGATACTTTCTGGAAAGTTTGCTTTCTTCAACTCTTTGAAATCAGAGGCCACCACTTCTGGGAAACTCATGCCAAGAGGGGGAGCCCACAGTGAAGGAGCTCATGGTATCACTTTGAAACAGCGGGGATGGAAGAACCGATTTATTTCCCCTCCCGTGCCAATATAAAGTTTAATTAGTTTGTCTTAAAAGGGAAGCATATTTAATATGCAGAATGATTTACTGTCATTCGAGTTTGGAAGCTGACTCTCACTTTCCCATCACGAATGTGGGTTTTATCCTGCGATGACGATAAAGCTAATTGGTAGTTCCCTCCTGCGTGTGTGTTTCCGTGTTGTCAGTGGGCAGTAATGAAAATGAACGCCGCATTTGTGAGCAGAACGTCTGTGGGCTTATTTACCGCATTCCCAACAACATCGTCTGCTTTATCGTGCATTTCAAAGCAGGGATAATTTAAGAATCCAGCATTTCATACATAAAAATACTTGGTAAGAAAGTCTCTCTCTGAACATTATTTGGGTGGTGTTACATCTGAATTCTAATGTTACCCAGGAAATGATTCACTTCACTCAAAAATGACAGAGATTCTGAATCATTCACCTGGGATGCAAGACGCCCTTGAGGTAGAGTAATTTGCACCTTGCTGATTTCACAGCCAGCATTTTGCTGAAAACAGCACGATGAAAAGGCGGACCTGGTTTGGAGGAAAAGCATGGCTTGTAATCCCTCCCACCCCCAGGCCCCGCCCCTACCTTTGAGTAGCTTCTCCCCTTCCAGAATATTTTGGGAGATTAAAGCTGTGTAATCTTCTTCCGAGAACCCAGCCTTGCAGGTCTCTCTGGCTGTAAGATCCTCATTATGGGCCTGAGAACATAAAGGAGAGGGTATAAAACAAACGTTAAATTCACAGGGATTTAATCTGACCAACTCCCATAGGGCTCTGGGCAGGAGGCCTCTGGCAGAGAGGAAAATGCTGATAAGCCAGTCTCCACCCAGAGGTGGTGTTACAGGTCTGCTTCTCTGGTCTCCGGGGATCCAAGAAGCCCAGACTGCAGTCTGGGGACACAGTGGGATGTTCTGTAAGGAGCTGCGGCAGGCTGACAGCAGGCCTGCATGTCAGGGCCGCATCAGAACCTGGAGGGAAGCACCCCAGCTGCCCCCTGCCAGGCAGAGATAGAGCTGACTTCAGGGTCCACTCTGAAGGCAGGGGGAGGCCCACGTGAGCCCTGGCTCTTGCAGTCATTCAGGCTGGCAGGAGGAGAGGCAGCCTCCTCAGCCTCCTCTCTGGTCATCAGGGAGGTCAGAGGAGACTCCGAGCTGGGCAAGGAAGACCGCTCTGCAGGAGGCCGAGAGGAGGTGGTGGGAACAGCTGTCCGTCCAGTCCATCGTCTCTCTGCTTCCCTGGGCACGGGTGCACCTCAGAACCCCCATCCCCAGCCCAGCCAGGTAAAAGAGTAGCCCTAACTGACCAGGAAGGGTGAGTGCACTCCTGTCCTGGGGAGCTCGCTCGCCTTCCCCGCCCAATCAGGGTCTAGAGTCCAGGCACAAGGGTGGGAGGATGGGGAGACGACAAGGCCCCTCCCAAGCGCTGGGAGTAGGCTCCACAGACCAGCGGGGCGCGGGGCTGTGGGGTGGAGGGGGAGGCAGTGCACGCAGCGGGGCAGCCGGCCCTCCACAGGAGCAGGGCACCCGGGGCGCAGCCTGCAGTCACGCCTGGCTTGGCGCTGGAGGGAAAGAAGCCTCCCCGCCGCCTCCAGCCCTGGCTCCGGCTGCCCCGAGCTCCAGGCCGCTCGACGCCAGCTTAGAGGCGGGCGCCGTCAGCCCGAAAGCCCCAAGGGGGACGGGGGGGGGGCGAGAGAGAGGGAGGCGGGGTCATTCCTTGGGGAAAAAGGTCCAAACCGCGGTTCCTTTCCCCGGGAACGGAGCTCCAAATAGCGCTCGCAGCCCGCGGGGAGGCCAAACTCGTCCCGTAAAGTTTCGGCCCGCTCGGGCCGTGTGCCCAGCATAGCCCGAGCGCCCCGGGCCTCGGAACAGGCCTCCCGCCGCCGCCGCACTTGTTTATTTCCGAGGTTACCAAAGCGCGGCCCGGGAGGAGGCAGCGAGGCCGCTCGGCCACGAGAGGGGGTTCCTGCAACTCTTGCCGCCCCTCCGCCTCCGCCTCCGCCCAGGGGCGCCCCCGGAGCAGCCGCACACGCTGCCCCCGCGGGCCCTGCACAGCGCCGGGCGCAGAGCGAGGATGAGACGGGGCCAGGCAGAAAGCGGGCGCCGGGCTCAGTCTCCCGGGGTGCGCCCCCCGCCCTGTGCCCGCCGGGTGCCTGGCTTCCCGGCCCTGCTCTGAGCCGCGAGGCTCCACCAGACATGAGGGCTCCATTCCCCGCCTGGGTCTCGGCAGCGAGCGTGCCCCGAGGTCCCCATCCACCAGCCACCGCCACGGTCCTGCCAGGAACCAAGAACTGAGGCGACACAGTTCAGCGGACCCCCGGCCCCTGGGCAGGAGCAGTGTGACTGGGAAACCCCACTCCCCGATCCCTGGCCCGCTGCCTCCAGGCTCCGCACGCCCGCAGCCGCGGCCCGGGCTGGGCTCGCCAACTCCGGGGGCACGCGGCTGCCGGGCGATGGAGGGCGCGCGGGCTCCGCCAGTGGGCAGCCTGCCTCGGAGCGGGCGAGCCGAGCTCCGGGCAGTAGCCGCGAGCTTGGGGCGGACGAAGGATGCTCGGCGGGTCCCGGTGCAGGCAGAGCTCTCCGGGTCCCCGACCTTTCCACACACCCACCCAGCTCTGCGCCGCCGCCGACCACATGCCGCCTTTCCGAGCGCCGGCGCCGGGCTGGATACAGCGGTGTGCGCGGCGGGGGCACCCGGCGCGGGTCGGGGAAGACCAGGAGAACCCAGCGGGCGTGTGCGCGCCCAGCTGGCTCCGGTGGCGGCCCCGCGCTATCCCGGGCTTCCGAACGGCTGGAGCAGGGGGCGGCAACTTACCCGGAGCGCATCGGAGAGCGACAGCAGCACGAGCAGCACGCCAGCGCTCGCGGTCATCTTCCCCGCCGCGCCGCGCCCCGGCTCCCGCCCGGTGCTCGGCGCCCGCTCCCCGCCGCTGCTCGGAACGCCGCCGCCGCCGCCGATCGCCAGTCCCGAGACTCCAGCCCGGCTGCGCCCGCCGCGCTCGCCGCTTCGGCTCCGGGAGCGAGGCCAAGTCCGGCCGGCGGCGCGCTCTCTCCAGCCGGTGCGTCCGCCGGCCTCGCAGCCGCCCGCGCCTCTGTTCCGCGCGCTCCGAACTGCAGGTGAAGCCGCGCGGCTGCCCCGCCGAGGCCCCGCCCCGCGGCCCAGCCCTTGCGCTCGCCCGGCCTGACGCGGTCCTTAAAGGCGCCGCGCCCGCAGCTCCCCAGCCCCAGCGCCGCCCCTGCCCGCCCGCCGCCGCGCATCCTCGCCCACCCCTGGCCCAAGGGGCGTCGGTGCCCGGTCCCGGGCCAAACGGCAAGAACACTCACTCCTTCTGGACGGAAAGGCAGTGGGCGTGGAGGCTGCAGAAGGCACTGAGGTTCACGCCCCCCAACCCAGAGCACCCCCTTCTGGAGGGGGCGCCCCGCAGTCTCAGCACAACATCTTCCTGCCTGGGCCCATGGTGGGAGGCGCACCTCCGTTGCGTTCCTTAAATTTAAGTGTCTTCTTACCCTTGACGCAGGCCTAAGCCGGGGCCAGGCAGCTCAAGCGTGGTGGTCACTACCTCGCAGAAGAGAGAAAGAGGACCAAGGCCCAGGGTTCAGCTGCCGGGCTTGGCCGACCCCCTGCTCGCTGGGAGGCTGGAGTCCGGGCCCTGTCTCTGATGTGCCTGGAGGACTGACTACAGTACTGATTCCGGTTTGCGGTCAAAGGCCACTGAGAAGCCAGGAAAGCAAGCCGAGACTCTAGGCCAGGGTGGAGGCCCACAGACTGGATTGCGGGCTCCGTGCGCTCCGTGCAGTACTTTCTGCAACTGGGGGACACTTCTTTACAGGACTATTAAGTAAAAAATACGTACTGCGTGGAAGGTGAGTAAATGTTTCCGCATCTTTCCTTTGGGTTTGAGGATTTGAAGAAAATTGGTTGTGTTGGCTCAGGTATTTCGAAATTTCTTTGTCTTGGTTTGGAGGAGCTCTGTGTCCAGAATACATTAGTTTCTGGTTTAAGAAAATGCCCTGGACAGGCAGAGGAAGAAGGCTGAGTGACCCCGCAGAGCTTCAGGATCAGCGTCAACGGGGGTAGCGCCTCCTGCCGCCCTCCCGGGGCCTCACGCTACGGAGCAGGTGGTCTGCTGGTCAGCGCTCTGCCCTGCGTTTAAGGAAATGAGATTTTTGATAGCACGAGGGGAGTGGATTAGGTTCTGTCCCAAGAACTCGAGGCTAGATTTGGTTTGTCCACCTGCAGCTTGAGGACTACAAAATGGGCTGTGAAGTCTGTGCCAACCTGCCTCTCCTTTCCCGAGTCTTGTGCCCTTCCCAGCCTGGTGGGAGAGGAGGGCACCACTGTCGTGGCTGAGCGTCCTGGTTTAACTCTGCTCTCGGCCTGAGGTCCTCCCCTGGCAGCGAGGTGTCCGTGAGCAAACCCACCCCTGTCTATTCCGCAGCCTTGTGTCCACCCACCCCGGTCTATTCCTTAGCCCCGTGCCCACACCTTTGAAAGACATCCCTTCTGCTTCTCTCCTTATTCAGGGTGTGTCAACACTGCCCAGGTGACATCAGGAGCTGACCAAGACTGCTCTGCAGTCTTGTGTCTCTTGTCTATTGTCTTGAAATGTCCAGTTTGGGGGCCGTGCCTTTGTCTGCAAAAACCCTGAGTGTTATGCAAATGGTTTCTTAGGAGAGGTGACACATAGCCCCATTGCTCTACTGTACCCTGGGAAACTACTGAGGTGCTGACAAGTGTGCCCATTTGAAAAGAAAAGGGCTTGGGGGGGGAGGGACAGGACAGTTGAATGCTGGGTTACACACATCTCTCCCTACTCTTGAGTGTCTGAGTTTTGACTCCACTGAAGCACATGTGACTTCCAGACAGGGTATATCCGGACGATAACCAGCCCCACAAGGCACTAACTATGTGCTGCCCAGAGGCGGGGAGTTCTGTGTCCATCTACTCTTAGCCCCCCTCCCCAGCTACATCAGAGAGCCTGTTACTACCCTATGTGCAGCCAGGCAGAGGAAGGGGGAAGCTGTGTGCACTGTCACCCGGCCTGGAGCCCTGGTGTGGGAGTGGGTCGCCCACGCTTGTTTGTTCAAGGAAGCCTTGCTATGCAGTATCGAGTGTCTCCTGGGAGCTCGCATGTTCGGGAATACAGTTTCGGAAGCACTGCAGTAGCCGATGCCAGTCCAGCAGGGAGCATTGGTTTATCAGACTTACTCCGAACAGAGCAGTGAGGATACTGGGAGGGAACGGAAAACAGGATCTGAAACGCCAGGCTGTGCTTTCGAAGCATGGTCCCAGCCCAGCAGCACCAGCAACCCACAGGAGCTTGTTAACCCACAGAGCTTGTCAGCGCTCCCCAGGTGACACACGGTGGCTGGTGAGCATCATAAAAATGCTCCTCTTTGGGTCTCACCTTGCAGCTTCTGTGCCTGCAAGAGCACAGCCTGGGGCTCCACCTGAGGACGCCAGAGGGACATGGTGCAGCCGCTGGGGGGCTCGCCTGCCCATGCCCTGCCCTGCCCTGCGTGGGGAGCATGGCATCGGGCCTGGCAGAGGAGCCATTATCTGTGCACAGTGGATAAAGAGCCCTAGAGAAAAGTGTGCTTTTGTTTCTGAGAGAGATTAAGGAAATGCATTTGGGAGGGTAATGTGTGAACGCCGATTTCCTCTCCACACCTGGAAACTGTTGACTGTAATTGGGCTGCAGATGTTTGCCAAGCTCCGTGGGCCTCTCCTCTCTGCCTCCCACTTGTGGAGGTGAGTCTGGGAAGGGGCACGTCTTCAGGAGCAAATCAAATGCTTGCAGCAGGCCTTCATCTCCCTGTCTTCTTGTCAGATGTTAATTTGTTTTCCCGACTATTTATCATAATTTTTTTAAGACACTTCAATGTTAGCTAAAAAAGCTGTTTTGTAAAGAAAGCAGGGGAGATGTTAGCAAAAGATTTTTTCGTAGAATAAAACAATATCTTTGTGGGCGATTGAAGATATTTGTGGCGCTGCAGGAAGGAATGAAATCAGCCTGATACCCAGCTCGAGAAAACCTCCTGCATAGAGCAAAGAAGAGTGATGTTTAAGGAGGAAGCCAGAGAGACAGGCTGGGAGAGAGGGAGAGGGGAGAGAGAGAGAGAGGGAAGCTGAGAGAAAGAGATAGCACAGGTAGCTCTCTGCCTTCAGAGCAGCGTTTCATCAGGAGCAGAGAATGGCTGTTAGTATTATTGTTTTCATTTTTACCAACACCATCTTTCTCCTTTAACTTCGGTTGATATTTACCGTGTCCAGGTCCTCCAGAGTTGGAGGTTTCCAGTTCATTTTCTCCTGCTGTCCTCACACTGGAAGGACCTTTCGCAGCCAGAAGACAGACACCTGTTCTGGGACCCAGCTGAGACTCAGCAGGAGGCTGCTCACCTTAGAACCGAAGAGGCCGGGAGGGCAAGGCTCCCCCTTGGTGCAGAGATTCCCCAGGGAGAGACGCACATGTCCCCTCCCAACCCAACCTTTCTTCTTTCACCTTGCTCCTCCCTAGACAGGAGTGTCCAGCCCAAGCCAGATGCGCAACACCCCACACTGGACATCTCTGCTCCTCCAGGGCTGACCCTCTGCCTCTGACTTGTGCTGCCCTTTGTCTTGGGCCTGTGACTTGGTTTTGGCTTCCCTGGGCTTCCTTTACCCCTGTTCCTTCAGAGTGCAGTAGAGTTCCTCTCTGTCCCCTGCCACTCCAGGAGCCTTGAGGCCAGGGGATGGTGTGTCCTTCCCTCTCCACGCGGCCCAGTGTCTGCCTCCCAGAGGTCCCCAGTGGATGAATAAAGGAACGATATAAGTTGAGGCCATGAGGCCTGTGTGGGCCACACTGGTGATCCTGGGTACTTCTTACACGCCCCCTTATACCAAGGAAGAAACCAAGGCACCGAGCAAGCGGAGCTCCCTTAACCACGAGCTGCCCCCCAGGACGCTGTGCTGTCTGGGTTCTCAGGGGAGCTGCTCCTGCTGCTCTGGGCAGTGGGAGTTGGGGAAGGACTTGGAATCATGGAAATCTCTGGAGCAGGCAGGGTAGCTCACAGGGAAAGGAATCAAGGCCTTGCAACCGGCAAAGGTGTCAGGTCTTCGGAGGAGCGTGTAGGGGCTTCGGAGGGGCATGTAGGGCACCTCACAGGAACGGGGAGGGCCCACGATGTCACAGGGGCCCAAACCACTGCCCTATAGGTGGGAAGACAGACGGAAGGAACGCAGTGGGAACACAGAAGGAACACTCTCTGTTCCACGTGGTGCTCTCCTTGTTTGTTTCCTGTCTGCCTGAGAAGAGGGTGGGGAGCAGAGAGATGTGCGTCGCAGCAATGCCGTACAGAACCTCACTGAGACCTTGCACTGTGTACGCCTTGTCACCCGCCTGACAGGGGGAAAGGAGGTGAGGTGAGCTTGGCCAGAGTGGGGTTGTGGGCATGAGGACTGAGGGGCATGCATCTTTTGGCTCCCACACCCCCAAGGGGACAGGAGGCCCTACCCAGAGCACCTGCTCCCTGCATTCCTCACACGGGGTGCAGCTGCACACTTGGTGTCTTGGGTTGACTGCAGGCACCAGCCGGTGTCCTGATACCACCAGGGTGGGGCAGAGAATTGATTTTTTTCTTATTTTTATCTTTTTTCCTTTTGTCAATTCTTCCTCCAAAGCTTGTCCCATGTTCATCCACTTCCCTCCAGCTGGAACTCTGAGTCCTGCTGTGTGCCCCCTGGATCTCTGCAGCAATGTCCCCTCCCTGCTGCCTCTGCAAACCAGGCCCCAGGGCACCCAGTGAAGACTGAGCACTAGCCCACCCATCTCCACCCTGCCCAAAGCCCTTGGGTGGCCTCCCATGGACCCCCAATCTCTCCTCATGGCCCGCAAGATCCTGAACCATCTGGCCCCTGCTGGAGATTTCCACCTGGTCCCCACACCCTGGCTTGCACCACTGCCCTCCTGGCTCCCCCAGACCTGGTTCCTGCATTTCTGTCTCTGAATCTGCTCTTTGTAAGATTCTGTCCCAGACCCTCAGGGCTGATGCAGGCTTCTGCTCAGTGGGGCTTCTGGCCCCCTGCGAGCCTCCCCATCCCACCTCTCATCACCCAGGACTGCTCACCCCATCATTCTGGTTCTCTCGTCTTCCCAAATATCTCCAGAGGGGCAGGGGCATCTCTGCCCACCTGCCACTCCCTCTTCTTCCCCAGCACCCAGGGCAGGACCTGGCAGCAGGTGCTCAGCTCAGATCTGAACCCTGGACATCTGGATGTGTTTTCTGGAACACTAGGAGTGGGGATGGAGTTTCCCAGGACTCACCCTCACGGGAACAGGGAGGGCCCACAATGCCTCAGGGGCCCAAACCACTGCCCTACAGGTGGGAAGCCAGACAGAAGGAACAGTGGGGCCAGCGAGGGCAGGTCAGGTGAGCACATCAGACAAGGGGTGGGGGAGTGTAAGGAAGATGATAAAAACAAAGGTCAAAGGAGAGAAAGTCAAGTTCTATGGGAAAATAGGCAACATCAAATTTAAAGGGAGAGGGAGAAGGAAAATGAGGCAATGCTGGGGAGGGGCGGTCAGCGGCAATAAAACCCCAGAGAGACCAAGAAAATGGACAGGAAGAGGAAAACGAGTTTTGCACATTAAAGCATCTTCCCGGAATGATGAGCTGGGGCAGCGTGGTGAGTTCTGCTGGCTGCAGCCAGGTGGGGTACGTTGGAGGAGGCACCGCCCACCTGCAGAGGAGGGGGCTGAGCCTTTCAAGTTACACTTAACCTGATTTTCCTATGGGGGTCACTGCTGGTCACATCCAGAACATAAGTTCCAGGCTGTTGAAAGATGATTGAGTCCCTTGGCGAGTGGGACAGGTGCCCAGACCATTCCCTTCTGCTCAGGCAGCCTGCAGAGAGGGCCTGCCGAGGTGGACACTCAGCCAAGTGTGCTGTCCTCAGGAGGCAAGCCCTTCATGAGTCCCAGAAGCGTACCCTTCCCTTGCTTTCTGGGTCTGCAGCTGAAGCCCAAGTCAAATGGACAGCCCACTGGAAGGCCCCACCTGCTCGAACACACAGTCCCTTCAGATAGCACTTCCCAAGCACAGCAAACTTCAGGGGAGCAGCAAAACCTGACAAGCTTCCTACATAGAGGAGAACCTCTGTAAGTTGACCACCCAAAGGATAGTAACAAACTGGTCAGCATGCAGAGGGGGTCAGCATAAGGAACTCGGCCTACAGTACTGATATGTACATGTGGTGCATGTCCAGTTGTGAAAATTAGGTCCACTTCCGAAGGTGGTCAGTGTAGGGAGGTGGTCAGTTGCAGAGGTTCTACTGTGCACTGACCCCTGCCCATCCCTGTAGGTTTAGGGCCTGGAACACTGTTCCCAACACACCCCCAGGCGAGTCTGAAGACTCCCCAGTAACCTTCCCTGAAGGTACGCCTTCACCCCAAAGGTTCCATCTCCAGGACCTTATTGGAATTTAGGTTTTGACATCTTTCCAATAAGGAGGCTTCTGTGTTTAGTGGATGAAGGCCTAATGGATGGAGGGAAATGTGACAAGCATCCAGACATGGCTGGGATACCCCCCGGGTGGGTGTGACAGTGGGATTCTCAGGACAGGCAGGAGGGGCCTCCAGGGGCCCCAACACCACGTGGGGAACAGGGAGAGGCACCGAGAAGAAGGGGATGTGACGCTTGCATGGTCATCTGGGCGACTCTGCAGGAGACACAGCCGTCAAGCCACAGCGGCAATGTTAGACCTGAGGGTCAGGATTCCTCCCACAGACACTGCCCAGGTCTGGCCAGCCTCGTGCAGCGGTCAGTGGGAACGGGAGCTGGGTGTCAGAGGATGGCGTGGGATGAGCACGTAAGTCATCAGAGGCAAGACCCTCCCTCTGCCCCCAACAGGCCGAGATCTGCACCTGCCTTTAGTCTTTGCCCTCTCCAGGACTAAGGAAGAAGAGCGACATTGCAGGGGAGGATCCCAACATTGCGGGTGCTCTGCAGGGGCTACGTGGGTGCTCAGGGGGAGGATCACGGGTGCTCTGCAGACTATCGGGGTGCATTGGGAGTTGGCAAGGATGAAGCACTTGGCATTTATAAATAGTGGCAGGGGGCTAACAGAATTACATCTAACACCTCAGCTCACCCTCGCCGCCTCCAGTGCTGGCGTGGGATTTGCAGCATCAGCCTCGATTTATAGGTGAGAAAACACAAACACTTTCTGAGATTAGAAAACAGGCACCACCCTCTTCCCAGAAGTCCAGCATTCGGCGTTCCTGGGTGCAGTGGCAGGTTCCAGGGTCCCCTTTCACTCTCCTCCGAGTTTCTGTCCACTGTGAAGAGTGGACCTTCCGGGTACCCTGGCCTCCTCCCCCACCCCCCCGCCAACCGATTTTCTTTCATAGACTTTATATTTTAGAGCAGTTTTAAGTTTATAGAAACATCGAGCAGAATGTGTGGGGTGTTCCCAGATACCCAGTTTCCCCACGCACACAGGGACCCACTGTCCTATTGTTGCCATCTTGCACTCACTGGTACATTTACTATTGACAAGGCACTATCGATAACATTATTATCACCTGAGGTCGCCGCTATACATCAAGGTTCCCTCTTTGTGTGGTAGGATTTTAGGGGTTTGGACAAATGTCTCCAGAATTACAGGATCGCACAGAGCCCTCTAAGTCCACTGTCCTCCACCTGCTCATCCTTGCTCCCTCCTACCCCTGACAGCCACTGACCTCTTCTCTGTCCCTCTAGTTTTGCCTTTCCCAGAATGTCAGAGTTGGAATCACAGTTTGTGGCCTTTCCAGAGGGGACTGGCTTCTTCCACAGGTGACAGGAATTGAGCTTCCTCCCGGTCTTTACCTGGCTCAAGGCTCATTCCTATGGCTGAATCATGCTCTGTTACCTGGACCCCCGCCGGCGAGGCCCACACTGCTTGCCCCCCATATCTAGGTTTCTATGGAGCCATTCCTTTGCCCACCTTCTCCCCAGATGAACTCTGGATAAACCAGTGGCTTCTTCCCTTACCACCCTCACCTCTCATTTCCAAGTGTGGAGCCGCAGCCTCCCCTCCCCGCTGCTCCCTCTCCCCCGCATGGGACTCCTGCTGTGACAATCACCCCACGTCTCAGGGAGCCCATGGGAAGCCCTCACTGTGTCCTGTGGAGTCCCGGTTGGCACCTGCCAGACACAGTGTATTAGAGGCCAGTTAACAAAGTTGCCCTCACTCTTTCCCATTTAGAAACTTAAGCATTGGGAATTGGCAAGGATGAAACACTTGGTGTTTATAAACAGTCTCCTTGTTTTAGGATTTCAATGACTATTATGATTTTCTCTCATTTATAAATCATTACAGGGAAGGCCTATTCTCAACCAGTAGCTGCTGCTATTAAGAAGTGGTATCTTCGGCGAGCATGCCACGGCCTTCTTACTCAGGAGCCGAGTTGCTGCCCTGGAGATTCAGCCGTCAGGGGACTGAGCACTTATGCAGGGGTCACACGGCTGAAAGGGCCTATGGGGGGCAGCCCAGGCTCAGCCCAAGGTCTAGGAGTTTCCCATCCAGCCCTAACCAAGGGAAAGAAGAACCATTCTGACCTTGATGGATTGTCTCGTGTCTTTTCACTCCCACTTTTGGCAGCACAACTGTTTTCTCCAGAGAAAACTGGACTTGGATTTGCGGAAGAGGAAATGTCTCTGCTTGTGGTTGATCCGAGATGCTGACATTTCTTCCCAGTGCTGGAGGAAGCTGAATTTTCCTTCCTTAAACTGGGACTAGCCTCAGTGATGCGTTTGGCTGATACAAGGTAGCAGAACTGCTTGCTACCTTCCCAGATGAGGTCATTAGAAGTGTGGCAGCTGCCACTGGGGCCTCCTGGAATATTGTCTGGGCCCTGAGCTGCTGTGCGAGAAACCTCACTGCTCTAAGGCCACTCTGCTGGAGAGGCCATGTGTCCGTCACCTTCTAGCCACCTTGCCAATGTGCCAGACAGGTGAGTAAAGTTCTCCCAGAACCTCCAGACCCCACATTCCTTAGCCGGGTATCACTGAATGACCTCAACGGACATAGCGCTGAACAGAAAACCATCCGGCTGAGCCCTGTCTGAACTTCTGGCCCACAGAACTGTGAGATACAATCCCAGGTGGCTGTTTTAAGCCAATAAGTTATGGGATGATTTGTCACATGGCAGTAGGTATCTGACTGTAACGCCTGCTCTTGTCTCCAAAGCCTGTTCACAGGTGGAGACATAGGAGGGCAGCCTGTGCTGGCCGCCACAGTGCCTTTGATGCTGTGAGCTCACATGCTGTCCCTGGAGGGGCAGCTGTTTGATGTTGTGGGATGGTGGGAGGTCCCTGTTCTTCCCTGTCCCCACAGGGAACTGTCATCTTCAAAGAACCTACTTAGACCCTAGGTCTGCAGTGAGGGCTTCTCCACTCACACAGTGGGAAGGAAGCAGCCCACTGCTGGGAGGTGTGGCCCGTATACAAGCCCTTTCCATGCCACCTCCACTTCACGTGTGGAGCACATTATTCTGCTCTTGCTTCTGTTTTCAGGACAGGAGTGACATGGGAGCTGTGTACCTTGATTCACGACTTTCCAACCAGAGAAGGATGGGGTGGGGGTTGGGGAAGACAGAAAAAGGGAGGGAACTGCCCTGCAAAAGAAGTGAAATGATGCATTTTGAGAGGCTGCCTTGATGGTGTCCTTCCTCAGACATCTGCCCTGTTGTTTTCTTAAAGGTTGAGCTACCTTAGACAGGCCAGAGCTGGGCCGTGTGAGTTATAACTCGCGTAATCAGGGTAGGGCAAGTACCTTGTTGCTTCCAGAGTAGGTATGGTGCCCTGAGGGAAGGATGCTGGGCAGACAGGTGCTAACTGGCTCTACGAGAATCAATGTAGAAACCAAGCCAGGGCTGAGCTTTGGTAATTCTCAGGTTCCCTGTGTCCCCCGAGATCGGAAGACAGACAGAGCAGGTGACACTGAGCTGAGGGGGACGCCTCCCTGGACCTTTCCCTCCCAATGCCCATGGCACATGGAAGACCCACAAGGCAAGGGGGGAGTGAATGAGAAAGGAAGGAACTTTCCAAACGTCACTCAGTGGAGGCAACTTGTCCTTGGAGCAGGAGACCCCAAGCCTGCCAGCCAGGTTCATACTATGGCTCTGGGGCTGGCTTTTTATTAAGTGTCCTCCTGCTTAAGTCGTGTCCCTTAACAGCAGGAGAGAGCTGGGGCCTGACTGGGTTGGAACACACTGGTTCCTGGAGGTTGGGGGGTATCGAGGCCAGTTCAGATGGGGGGTCCACGAGGCCTCTCTGCTCTGACCTGCATTGTCTAGACAAACCTCTGACTTTGGGCTCGGCGGTGGTGACTGTCCTCACACCCGCTGCTGGGTGTGCACCAGGATGCGCCCAGAGAATGTGTATGTGGAGGGGTGTAGATAACTCCCTGGGGGGCACCCACCCTCCCAAGAAGTTAGAGTGCAAAGTAATCCCCGGGGTGGGGGAAATGTACCTTCTGAAGTGAGCAGGGGAGGCTTCTTCCTGCGTGTACTTACATGGTTCTGAGGTGTCCCCACGGGCCCCCGTGCCTGGTGACCGGCTCAACATCACACCCTCTGTTGGTTTTTAGCCCTCCCTATCTCCAGTCTTCTGAAATCATCTTTTTGCTTGAATACATGTAAACGTATTTGTTTTTCTATTTATTTATTTGGCAGTGAGAGCCCTAACATGAGATCAAGCTCTTAACACGCTTCTGCACCCACAGTGCAGTGCTATGAGTGGTAAGAGAGTGTCACAGAGCCGGTCTCTAGATGCAGCATCCTGTGTCACTGGAACTTCGTGTCACTTGAGCAACAGCCCTCACCCTGCCTAGAGCAAGCCCCTGGCCACCCCCGCTCCACTCCCCATCTCTGAGAGTTTTCTCCCTCTTGGCTTCTCATCCAATACTTGCCTTTTCCTGATGACCTATGTGGTGTAGGATAACGGTTCATCCACGCTGTTGTAAATGGTAGGACTTCTTCCTTTTTAAAGGCGGGATCATATCCCATTGTATGCATAGACCGTTTTCTTTGTTCATCCTGGGATGGACGCTTAGGTCATTTCTATCGTGGCTTTTGTGGAGTGCCACAGAGCCTGGGCATGCAGGGTGCTCTTCCCAGGGGCACAGGCACCGTCCTCCAGGCTGGGTCGCACATTAGGTCATAGATAAAGTCTTAACACATTTTCGAAGCCTGGAGAGCTGACCACAATGAAATGAAAGCAGAATTAAACAGTGGAAGGGACGCTGGAAGATGCACGGTGATGTGAAAATTAAACGACACCCCTGAGAACAGCAAACAGGTCAAGGGATAAATCAGAAAGGAAATTAGACAACGTCCTGGGACAGATGAGAATGAACACCCAGCACACCCAAGCTTGGGGGCTTACTGTTGGGAGCTCATAGTGACACCTGCCTACATTAGAAAGGAAGAAAGATCTCACGTAGACAGCCACACTGTAAATCTCAAGAAACTAGGAAAAGAACAAAGTTGAAATCAGCAAAGGGAAGTCACTAGTAGTGCAGCATTTGGGCAAAAGGTGGACAGAACGTTTTGACCACATTTATGTAAAATCAAATTTCCATTTTGTTTTTCAACCATACAACTGAAATTGGACTTTTTACCTCCCAGACTCATCTGACTCAGAAAGGCTTCCATTCAAAGGAGGTATGGAGCTGTCTACCCAGCATCTTTTTGATGTGATCAGAAAGCCAGGTATTTCCTGAGTGTAGACAGTTTTTCTGAGGTCTAGGACAAAGTCAGGACATAGGCCACCAGTGTTGGAAAACTCAGAGGCAGCCCAGCTACATCCAGGGGCATGTATTTGCATTGGCTTTTGCATAATTGTGCATATTCATTTACATAGATTTTCCTGTTGTGTTCAAAATGCCATTGACTCTGGTATGTGAAATAAAGTAAAATTAATAGTTCAGCTGAAGTCAAGTGTATCCACGTAAATTGTTCCAGGCCACTGGGAGAGGGGAGAGTGCCAGCCAGTGGGGCAGTGGCTCAGCTGTCTGCCCCTTCTCTGAACCCCGGGTGGGAGCTGGAAGAGCCCCAGATAGACACACCTGCCAAGTGAGGGGGGGCAGTTGACTACCCCCCAAGGGAAAGGAGGGTTGAGGATGGAGCCTGAAAATGCTGGGAGGGACCGTGACTGCAGATGCAAAGAAAAGGCCAGAAAGCCATTCCTTTTTTATTTTAAATGGTACATTGCCTCCATACAATCAGATCACTTTGCACTCTAACAATTTGAGAGCTTGGTTTTTTACAAAGGGTAGCACTTGGAGAAATTTAAAAACTACAGACTCCTATGTTTGCAGGGAAAGTTTAACCATTGTAAGAAGAGTAGGCAGGACCTCAAATCTTGGCATTTGGGTTCTACAGGATATCATAAGGATATTTCCTTAGCCAGAAAAGATTGACTCCTGCCTCCTACTAGCTTATGTGAAGAAGGAGGAGGAAGGGAAAAAGAAAGAGGAGAAGGAAAAGGAGGAGGAAGAGAAAATATTGGCCCAGTTAACTCCAAAGCCAAGGTAATCAGGCTTCAGGTATGGCTGGATCCAGGTGCTCAACAAATTTCTGTTGGCCTGAGGGCTTTGTTCTCTTTTGTATTTGCTCATATTAGCCTCATTCTGAATCAGGCTTTCTCCTTCTAGCAGCAAGAAGACATCAGCAGCTCTAGGTGTATCCCCTAAGTTCTCAGGAATCTGGCAGTAAGAAAGCTGAGCTTATTTAATCATCTCAGCAAAAGTCCTGGGAAGAGCCTTGTTGGACCAACTTGGTCACTGCAGCCCTCTGTAAGGTTGATGCTCTGATCATGCAGGTCTGGGCCACACTGCTGCAGCTCAAGGCCTGGTGGAGTCATTCAACTTGAATCTTACTGAGTGAAACTCTATAGTGAGGATGGAGAGTCTGTTACCATAAGAATGGGGCAGAGGCAGGGAGCGCAAAACAACACAATCTACAAAATGAGATTGTAGCATCAGCCCTCACTTGGCATCAGTCCTCAGACCAGGGTTTTTGCTGTAACCCAGGGAGCCTGAGCGTGCACCTGTGGTGCCTGTGAGTGTGTGTGGGTACATTGGTAGGACACCCTTTGGGAAACAGAGCTGATGTCAAACAGTGCATCTATTTGTAGTATTCCTAGGCATCCATTTTACTTTCTTGTAGATGAAGCCTTAAAGGAAAAAGCGAAGGTTTGCTCTAAACACATGGAACCACTTCTTCACAATGGCTGCACCAAGAGCCTGGGGTTCCAGACAACGTGATCAGGGGTGAAGCCTGGATGGGTGTCACCCTGCCTGCCCTGGGCCCAGCATCTGGGGCAGCCTTACCTCCCTGTGCTCATCTTGGGCACGGTGAAGCTCTCCCTGTCAGGCCACTGAGCAGAAATCTGCCTGAGCCAGTGCACACTGAGGCAACTCTCCTAAATCAATACGAAAATGATGGCGGTGACATTTCACCTTCACAGGGCGCAGCTCAAACACAGCCGGGCCTGAACAGCAAAATTGAAATGAGATGGAATTTCAGGGCCTGGGGGTGGCGAGGTTGCTTCTGTAGCATAAATTCATATGCATTATAAAAAAATATTGCCCAGATCTAAAGAACTTGGCACAGTTCCAGGAGCCAGGCAGAGGCTTGGCATGGTGTTTACCCAGCATGCTTTGGTGGACTTTCAATCTATTTACAGGTATGCATGACAAACTGCCTTAAATGGATGAGTTATTGGTTCTGCTATAAGTGAAATTAATAATGTGAGGTAGAAGAGGCATAGTAATAACACACCACTAAAGCCAGCTAAGCTCGGAGACCAGAGATCAGCTTTCAAGTTCCTCACCAACTGCAGCGTGTGGCCAATTGACCCAGACGCTCTCAGGTTATCTAAATAGGAATAAAAGGCAATGTCTTGAACCAGTGATTAGAGAATAAATCAATCTGGAAGGAAGGGGACGGTTGTAAGACAAAATCTCAATCCTCCACGACGGTGCTTTTGAAGGTCCGCGATGCCCATTCTTCTCACCAAGGTCAGCTGTCATCAAACAAGGAGGTCAACCCTTGTTTACAGGTGGGGCAGTGGAGACACAGTGTCACCAGGCGGATCTCCTGCTTATCAGAGGGGGTCATGGAACAGATGGGGGTCACTCAGCTCTCACCTGAAGCCCCTGGGGTATGTCCATCCGGCAGCTAAGAAGGGGCAGTCATTATACCTGGGGAAGTGTCCCCAGACCAGGCCCTGCAGCCTTGCTCAGTATTGACAATGTGCTTCCCAGGCATTGTAAAGATAAGGGACTTTCCCTGACCGAGCTGCCTGGCTCCACCCAGACCTGTGAAGGGTCATCCCGCAGCTCCAGGCAATGGGTGTGATTACTACCATTATGCCCTCTAGGGCGAGGCAGGATGTCCCTCAGAGAGTCAGGACCAGCCTCCTGCAGCAAACACAAAGGATGTCCAGAAAATTCTTCCCTAGACATATTAGTGTGGATTGCTAAAAATAACGTTTGTGCTCCTGAAATGTGTGAGTGCAGACACAACAATTCCATGTTCTCTGCAGGCCTTTTCCCCATTCATGAAAATATGAACCCTGAGTAATTCAACCCCAAACTCAAATCCAATAACGTCAGACCTCATGGTGACAGACAGCAGTGGAAGGACTGCACGGCACCGTCTCCCATCACTCTGGGCAAACACAAATTAGGGAGGACGGAGGCCACGCAGGTGGTGAGGCCCGGCTCTGACTCCATTCCCTCCCTGCCTTCACCTGCACATGAAAGGCATTTATTTGTATAGGCCAGGAAGCTTTTATAATAACTGAAAAAAAGCTTAAGTTTGAATGTGATGTCAAGTAGCTGGCAGCGTAATGGCCGTCAAACAACCGAGTCGCTGTGGCTGTCCCCAGCAGCAGCTGGACGTGGATCTCCATCAGACCAGACCTTCTAATGGGCAGCATTTAGTTGGCGAGGCACCCTTTCACCAGCAGAGACCCCAGCCAAGATGTAACTGAATCGGGCCGGCCCTTTGGCTTCCTCCAGGCTTTCTGATGTGGCAGCTTGTTCCCCTGATGAAAATGTTGCTGCGGTCCAGTGACAGATGTGGTTTGGTCTGGGCTGGCCCAGACTTGCTACCTGTCCCAGGCCCAGCCTCTTCCAGCAGAGCTCCTTGGAGGGGTTGCCTTGGGGCCACCTGCCCGTCTCTGGACACATATGGAAGGCTTTGTGGGAGATGTCCAGGGCCTAGTAGGGCAACTGGGTTGCAGGTGGATCTAAATGTCTCCAGGAAGCCGTCATGAGAGTGGGATTGAGGCCAGAATGGGATGAAGGAGGCCAAGGCAGGCGCCCTGTGGCCTGCAGGTGACGGCAGCCCAGGAGGGTGTGCAGGGCGAGCCTCAGCCTACTCCTGCCCCTGCTAAGATCTAACCCTAACAAACTAACCCAGAATAAGAACCTGTATCACACCACTGGGTGATACTGGGAGCCTCTCATATACATCTAGCAAATACTGTTGATGCTGCTGCCCCAGACGAGGTGAGAAAGTGGAGCTCCCACAGCTTCTCTCAGCAGTAAAGACCTGGCTTCAGCCTCTCTGTGGCATGTTCAGACCAGATGTGGCCAACCCCAGCTCCCGCAGGTGCAATTCTGAGGACCTGGCGAAAACGTTATCCACAGCGTGGAGTGATGCAGACGCCACTCTGAGACTTTCTGGTGTGGATTCACACCCTTGCTTCCTCCCTCTTTTGCTGTGTGATCTTGAGCAAGTGAGTTAACCTCTCTGAGAGGAGCTTCCCATGTTGTAAAGGAATGGGGAAGACTCCTCTGCAGGCAGATGGTGAGCAATGGAGAACCTGACACATGTGCATGTGTCAACACCAGTTTATTTCCAGAGAGTATCTGGCAATGCCCGGAAACATTTCTGTTGTTATAGCTTGTGTGTGGGGGGAAGGGCACTGCTGTTGGCACTCAAAGTTGTCAACAGCCTGGACAGCCCCCATGACAGAGGTGCAGCAGGCCCTCAGGGCCCTCCGCGCCACGGTTGGGAGACTGATGAGCAGCACCCACCTGTGAGAAATTTATTTCTCACAGTTCTGGAGGATGGAAAGCCAAGGTCAAGGTTCCAGCTGATTTGCTTCCTGGTGAGGACTCTCTCCCTGGCTTGCAGACAGCCACCTTTTTGCTTGGTCCTCACATTGCCTTTTATCAGTGGGTGCATGTGGGCCACTTATGTTATCACAGGGACCTTACCCTCATGACCTCATCTTACCCTGATTTCCTTCCCAATTCCCCATCTCCAAATGCCATGATGCTAGGGGTTAGGGCTTCAATGCAAGAATTTCAGGGGATAAGGTTCAGTCCATAGCAGGGTTCTGGGTGTGGCTGGTGACTCCCACACTGACTCTGGCCTAACCAGCCTGGGGTTGAGTGCCAGCAGTGCACCCTTGGAAGTACCTGAGAACATCTTGTCTTGATCTTCTGACCCACAAAATGGGACAATAAGAGGACCTGACCCACAGGGCCATGGTGGACGCTGACGGAGAGGTGCTCAGCCCCTGCCTGGCTGGTAATAGCTCGAGATCATAGCAGAGGCCACGTGTACCCTGTGTGTCTCACTGAGCAACTCAGTTGTGTGAGCACAAAGACACTGCTCTGTTTTGGGATCTTCCTGCCAGCCCTGCCCTGGGGCACCTGACCCTGAGCTGACCTGGGTGTGGGATTTCGGACTGGCCAAACTTACCAACTATACGTCTGCTCAGACTCAGGGGAACCACTACTGGCCAGCCTGACCTGACCTGGGGACTTCTTTCCAACATGCAGAGTGGCCCGGAGTCAGCATAGGAAGACAGATACAGAATGTAGAAGTTTTACCATTTGGGGTCGACAGGCAGCATGGAATTTGCCTGTGCAGAAAAAGCTCTCAAAGGCGTTTTAAAATGAAAGTATCCTTTTCATTCAGTAAAATTCACCTTTTTACAGCTCAGTTCTTTATGCGAGCTGTTGACTATGTCAGTGGGGTTTTTTTTGGTTTGTTTTTTAGTTGCTGAGAGACATTTGGGTTGTTTCCAGGTTTTGGTGATTACCGCTAGGGCTGAGGGGTTATAAATACCTCTATACGAGTCTTTGTATGGACATATTTTTAGTTCTATGGGATAAATACCTACAGAGGGGTTGCAGGTCACACGGTAACTGTGTGTTTAACTTTACAGGAACCCGCCAAGCTACTTTCCAGCACAGCTGTCCCATTCTGCAACCCAGCAGCATGCGGGGGTCCCAGTGGCTCTGAGCCCTCCTCAGCATTCGGTAGGTATTGCCAGCTGATTGTTTGGTTTCAAGTGTTTTTAAAAAATTAGTCTCATCCATCTCCGTAGATGCTTGTGGTGTCCAGGTGTCGCTCCTGCTAGCTTTTCCCCCGTGATTGACAGAGCTGGGCACCTACCCACGTGCTTATCTGCCGCCCTCGTCTCTTCTTCGGGGACCTGCCCCCCTTGCATTTGACAGTGGCCAGTTGACCCCGTGAAGTGGCTCCTTTCTCGGTCCACACACATTAGTCTGGGGTGGGGGGCGGACACAGCAGATGGTTTGGGGGCCCAGCTCATGTGGGGTGCAGGCTTCCGAGACGGAATTCTGGGCAGAAACTGGGGGGCGGAGGGAGCCAGTGTTCCATGACAGGATAGGGACAGGCCTCTTCTAGGAGAGGACGTGGACAGAGACCCCAGGCCACCCCAGGCAACGGTGCGGGGAGAGCCAGAGCCCCGGGCAGGCGTCAAAGTCGAGAGGATCCAGGGAGCCTAACGGAGCGAAGCAGGCGAGGGCCCACCCCTTCCTGCCCTCAGCTGATTGGACCAGCTTGGGCATGTGACCTGGAGAGACGCTCCCTATTGGGCAAGGGCAGCCAATCGTAGTGTCTCTTTGGAGACTCTGGAATTGAGGCCTGTGGATGCTGCGGACGGCTGATGGCTTGGAAACCAGTGGGCCCTAGTGGGGGGTCACCCCCCATCCTGTCTGGAAGGAAGCAGATGTGAGCTAGCAAGGGGTACAGGGACCTGGCATTCATGAAAACAACCAGTGCCTTGGCTGAAAAAAATAGCAACGGTTCAGGAGATAAATTGTTGAGCTCTATAACGAGGGGTGAAATTATATGTATATATATATATAACTTTTCTTTCTCCTGTTCCCAGTACAAACATTAAGTTGATCCACTAGGGAATTTTTTGATGTCTAAAATGGCAATTTCATAGGGCTTTGTTGGCCGTATCAATACATAGGTATGCACTTATTAAGTCAGTTTAATTCAAAGCTCGCTCCTGCTCGAAAATTCTAACATAGCTCTCGGATACACGGAGAGCTGTTGGAACAAAATGAAACGGTGACTTAAAAAAAATTGTTTTTTTTTTACATCACCAGAGTTCTCCCGGAGGGGTCTGCTCTAGGGCACTACGTGGCGCTGCCTGCAGCACAGCGTCCTAGTCCCAGGTGGGTTTGAGGCCGGCACCTGCTGGGGTCAGTGTCTGGGGCAGGGTCACTTTCCGACCACCTGGGGCGAGGCCGTCCTCTACAGGCCAGGCTAATGAGGGGAGCTGAGGAACACTCTCCCCAGAATCACAGGGCAGCCGGCTGCAGGAAAACTCCAAGGAGAAAGGAATTTACTGGCAAAAAATGTTGAAAGGCGAATAAAGTATCAAGACTTTGCAGCATAGATTCCAGACCTTTGGTTTCATCTCTGAGAAGTAAGAAAAAAATAGAACAGTTCCCTTTTCAAGAAGCTCAGTCTTGTAGGAATGAAACATCTTCCCTTTTGCGTCGTAGAATAATACCTAGATTTCTAGCATTGTCCAGAAACTGCAGAGGGCTCACAACTGATTGGATTCCCCAACTGCCTCCTGGTGTTCATGTGCATTTGGTCCACGCAACTCCTGGTCCGTGGATTGCCTGGAGCTTGTGGGTGGGGGTCTCCAGGGTGCAGCACACAGCCTGACTCCAGGGCTGAGAGCTGCTTCATTCTGAGAGTGAATGGCCTGAGAGAAACAAGGCATCGTCATAAAGCCAAGAGCTCCGCCTACCAGTAGAATAGCTCCACTCTGCCAATCTGTGCCTGTTAAAAAAGCCAATTCTGTAATAAGCCTGCTACTTGCAGGATCCAATTTATATCCTTGTCATCATTACAAATTCTAAATCTTGTATGTTTAACCTTAACCGTGACCCACACACATCGCAGGACAGGCTGAGCACCTCTCCATCCAGCCTCTCATTTAACTGTAAATGGCCCGCAGAGTGGACATGCTTTGCAGGAGCCCCAGGGTGGTGAGAGAGGCGCGCAGTCTGGCCTCAGGCAGTCACTCTGGAGCTGTCTGAGTTTCCCACTGCTGCTGTGACAAATGACCACAGACAACATGAAGTCACTGTCTCAGGGCTCTAGGTCTCACTGCTGCCAACAGGGCTGGTTCCTTCTGGGGGATCCAAGGCAAGAATTTGGTCCCTTGCTACTTCCAGCTTCCAGAAGCCCCCTGAGCTCCTTGGCTCGAGGCCCCTTCCTCCACCTTCAGGTGATCTCCCATCTCTAGGTCTTACTGTATCATTTCTGCAAAAGTCACAGGTTTGGATGTGTCTGGGGAGCGTTGTTCTCTTGGCCACGGACCCACCTTGTGACAGCTCTGCTATCTCTGTTGCGGTTGCTGGCTGTCATCTGCAGTGGCAAGTCTATAACTATTTCACTATCATAATCTGCGTCTCTACCCCCTCCCATTGGCTTTTGAGTATTTTCCAACTCCTAGCTATAAAAATAGTTGCCTGCATTTGAAATGCTCCCCAAACACTGTACATTCTTCACATTCCATACAGACAATACTCAACGCCCATCTGCCCATTCAGAATGGCTCGCCATCTCCCACTGTTCTAGAGGGTAGCTAACCCTGGCCATAAATTGAAATCCAGAGGCAGAAGGTGAATGGAATTTCCCAGGGATGGTTCTCAAAAAGACACCCAAGGGGCCACTGACTTGTTCATTTATGTGACCCAGATAATAGGTTGAGTGTGGCAGAGCTGGTTAGCTTGGCCTCTTTAAGCAGGAGTTTAGTCAGAATATTAACTCCCTTTAAGGCAATTTCTGCTTGATCTGATTTAATTTGCTCTAAGTGTGTGTGAGATAGATTTTTAAACTGAAATGGATGCATAGATCCTGAGTATGTTCTGAGCGGCAAACTGCACGTGCCTCTGAGTGACAGGCAGAGGGGTGGATGGTGGTGGGACATGCACCCCCAGTTGGTGAGATCCCACGTTTGCCTCTGAAGGTGGACACTGCATAGAGGGACTGTTGGAAAGGCCAATGTTGGGGAAGGAGGACGAAGGCAGGCAGGATTCTGAGCCCAGGGCACACAGCCCACGTGGGAGGCAGGCTGAGAATGCAGGGCCCCGTCACTGCCCTGCAGGTGCTGGGTGTGGCCTGAGGTGACAGGATCACCCTCAGCCTCCCTGTCACACCCAGATGATCTGTTCTCACTCACCTCCCTCAAACCTGTGACAAGCAGAAATCCATGTCAGAGCCCATTTGTGCCAAGAGCACATGAGATTCTGAAAGTAAAAAGGCTAAGAACATCATCATAGCTCACTGCAGCACTGAACTCCTGGCTCAAGGGATCCTTTTGCCTCAGCCTCCTGAGTGCTTGGGACTATAGGTGCATGTCACCTCACCTGGCTCATTTTTATTATTTCGTAGAGATGAGGGTCTCACTATGTTACCCAGGCTAGTCTCAAACTCCTGGCCTCAAGTGATCCTCCTACCTGGGCCTCCAATATTGCTGGGACTATTAGCATGAGCCCATGAGCCCTGCCCCTCCTGCCTTCGCAAGGAAGATGTAGAAGAAACAGGTAATCATTGCTGTGATGCATGAGACTCAGCTTACTGAGTATTTCCACGTATGCCTTTAGGCCTGATTTGACTGCTAGACCTTGCTCAGAGGAACACACGGGCTCCCCTCCTGGAACACCCAGCTCAGTATGGGGATTACCGCCCCCTTGTGGAGGGGGCCTCTGCAACCTGGCTAGATGCTTTATCTGTGTCTGGCCAGCAGGTGTGTGAGGGGTAAGGACCCAGCTCAGCATGCGGATTACTGCCCCCTTGTGGAGGGCCGCTGCACCTTGGCGGGATGCCTTGTTTACGTCTGACCAGCAGGTGTGTGCCGGGTAAGGACCCAGGTCAGCATTGGGATTACTGCCCCCTTGTGGAGAGTCCCTGCATCCCGGAGAGATGCCTTGTTTACTTCCCGCCCACAGGTGTGTGAGGGGTAAGGACCAGCTCAGCACTTCTCCTCCAGCCTGCTGGTTGCTGGGCAGATCACACATTTCTAATCCCTTCCCATCCTACTCTGACCTGGTCGTGCCCAGAACAAGGGGTTGTGATGTCTAAAGTGAGAATTGCCCACTAAATTCTAAAGACAAAGGAGAGGTCCCAGGCTGCAGCTCAGGGAAATGGATGGGGTGCTCCCTGAGGCCTCAGCCCTGCTGGGTTGGCTCTCTGGGGTCCCTGGAGTCCTGCGCAGGGGTTTGCATGAGGCCCACGCTCAATTAGGAAGAATTGGATGAACGAGGCACATGTTTTCCTCATGCACAAGAGAATCAATCTGGACCTCTGGGGCTCCCATGGGAGCATTTCTTCCCTCCCCTCTCTCCTGGCTCTTCTGAAGGTGGGAACGATGACCATAATCCCAGTGGAGGCCACTGGTCGCAGACCAAGGTCCTGTGAATCCCAGTAGGGCGCTTTCTTTTGCACCAGGCATTTCCCATCTCTGAGCAGCAGTGTAGCTCGTCTCTGGCTCCCATGATGTTCCTATTGGGAAGCTGGCCCTCGTCCACTCTGCTCCAAGTGGGGCGGTCAGGTGGGGCTGGGGGTCTCATGACCCAGGCCAGGATGATGACCACAGTGATGTTTTGGTAATTAGTGGGGGCTGGGGGGGATCATCCAAAATGTGCTTGGTCTTGTTTTCCGATCCAGGCTTTGTAAAAATGAGGGTCAGGACACACGACACCTGTGAGACTCTCCTCTTAGGAAGAGCTGGTGAAGGGCATCGCTGTGTGGACAGACAGACCACGTTCTGTTAACCACACTGACACCCGCTGTAGTGAGGAGTCTCCAAAACATGTTCCGAAGCCAGAGACGATCTCAGAGATGGGGGGCTGACCAGGGTCTGGGGCTTCAGAAGCATGGGAGGGGTGACCACTCATTGGGTTTAGGATTCCCTTTGAGGAGGTGATAAGAAAGTTCTAGAACTGGATAGAGGAGTAACATGATCATCATGTCTTTAATGCTATTAAATTTTTAGAAATGATTAAAATAGTAAACAAGAAAACAGAATGGAGAAGGAGGCTTTGTGGTTACAATAAAGTAGTTTGGAGACAATTGGTTCCTTTCTTGGCTTTGAAGAGGTTGTGTAATTGTTTTATAATATGCAGCCCCCTGGCTGACACGCATTAGTTTGGTCTACAGCATATCCAGTGATGTCCAGAGAAGATGGCTCCGGAGAGCACAGGGGGCTGGGTGGGCAGCTCTCTTCTCCCTTTTGGTCTTATTATGGCGTCCTGTGGGGACTGGTCATGTCCCGCTGTGTGGAGCTGCCTGAGGGAGGTGGACCCAGAGCCTGCCTCCCATCTGGGCCCCAACAGACTGAGCACAGCCCACCACTGCCCTGAACTCTCCGGGGCTCCCCCCCACAGTGGTCCCCTTTCCTGAACTCTCCGGGGCTCCCCCCCACAGCGGGTGCCTTTCCTGAACTCTCCGGGGCTCCCCCCCACAGTGGGCTCCTTTCCTGAACTCTCCAGGGCTCCCCCCCACAGTGGGCCCCTTTCCTGAACTCTCCGGGGCTCCCCCCCACAGTGGTCCCCTTTTGTGGCCTCCTTCCCGTGGCTTTCAGCACTTCCACACCTGAGTCTGACTCCTCAGCCTCCCCCCACTGAGAACGTTCTAGTCCTTCTAGTTAGCAATGCCCAAACCTGCTGTTAGTTAAAAGTCCCTGGGAAACTTTAAAAACAAACAGAAAAAACCACTGACTCTCAAAGCCTCATGCCCAGAAATGATTTTTTAACTGGCTTATAGTGTGCTCTGGGCAGTGGCATTTTAAGAAGGTTTCCCACGTGATTCAAGCATATAGCCAGGGTTGAAACCATTGCTCCAGAAACATTCCCCCTTTTCTCCTTAATGCAATTGGAATCAGTGTCTCTTGTAAAGAAAAACCCCAATCGAGGGTCCCAGAGTCCCTGGAACACTCACTGGCACCTCTATTACCCCGACTGTGTGCAGTGTGAGGAAGCCCTGGTTGTTCTGTTCTCTTTGTCTTTCCTTTGGAGTGATAAATATTGACTCATGCTTGCCAATAATTCACAGAGAGCAGCCTCCTTCCCCAGGCAGCGGCCTCAGGTTGTCTCCTGAAATCCGTGGAAGCCCACGTCACAGGGCTGCCTGTTTATCCCGTGCCCTTTAACTGGCTGAAAGCACCGCCCCAGGCTGAACAAATATTTTAGAGCTGCCTGCTCCACTCGCTTTGAGAGATCACATTTCGACAGGACCTCCAATCCCGTGTGATCAATAAAATAACTTCATAGCCAGCGTGTGGAATAGAATATGTGGTCTACAGAAGATATTCTCCTATTGAGTTCCCCGGGAGTGAGGACGGCTAATTTCGGCGATCCCATAGCCAGGGAGAAAATCGCTGCTGCCATTTACCCGGGAAGCTCCGTCAGTCGCCTCCTGAGTAACATTTGCGGGTCGCCCCTTAGCATGAGGATCAGAACGCTGAAAATGGCGAGTAAATCTATAAATCTTGTTTTCCTCGTTTAACTATGTCATTCAATCTGGATTATGGTTTGGGCACTCTGACGCCTCTGGAGATATTTGTGACTGCTAAAGCACAGTTGAAAAATGTTAGTCTCAAATGGTCTTTATCATGTTGAAATGACAGTGGCGAGGAGGCACTTTCTTCACCAGATTCTGAGAGATGTGAAAACAAGCCCCCCTACCCCAGGGAGACAGAGACAGTGACACTGGGAGTCTGTCCTCACTCAAAACAGTTCACTCTGTGTGGTTTTGTGAACTCCAAGAAGCTCAAGGATGTTTTTTATTGTGAACGATGCTGTCAACTGATGGTTGTAATTAACACTTGCATTGATTCTGCAGGCGCACTCCCAGCGAGCAAGGGCCACCGCTCTGGGCACACACTTGCATTGAGGTGTAGGGTGTGTGCAGACCAACAGGGGCAGGAGCCAAAGAAATGGACACAAGCCATCAGACTAGAGGTCTTTTAAAAAATGACAGGATGATGGATGAGCGAGCATGGCTTTTTACAGAAGGATATGTTTCTAGATCTTGGAGGTTGGGATGAGCCTGTCCAAAACAGCTGATCATTCCAAGCCCAAAGGCCACCAGGGGCTCAGGGACACATTTTAAGTTCACAAGCATTTCTTTAATTTTATACCATCTAATACAAGAGTCATAGCCCATTGTGGGCATTTAAATTTAAATGAAGTAAAATTGATCGAATTTGAGTACAGTGTATTCAATCTGCCAGCCTGGGGCCCATGTTTTAAGGCTTTTTAATGGCTGGTGGCTCCTGCACCAGACAGGGTAGATACAGGGCAGCATGTCCAGCACCACAGAATGTCCTACCAGACTCTGCAAGCTCGTCTTCCACTCGGATTATGAAGTGGACCACTGGCCGAGCAGGGAGAGTTTCTCACCTACAAATGCTGCCCGCGCCCTTTTATTCCTGGCACACTCATACGTGTGTTGTGCAGACCTGGCGAAGGCTCCCACTGAGCTGATACCCACGAACCTCTGGGAAACCAGGGGACAGCATTTCTGTCCCATGAGAAAAGTTCGGTTAACACCTGTGAGCCCTGCTCAGCATTACATCATCATTAACCCTTCATAGCCACGAGCCTGGCAAAGTAACACAGGGGTCTCCCATGTGTCTTTCTGCTCTAGGGACTGATTTTTGATGTAAATTCAAGATCTGTTTCTGGAAGACCCCTGAGCTGGGGTGAGGCAAGAAGCAAATCATACATTTAAAGTTTCCTTTTCAGAAGACAAACCTTCAATGACCTGCAACTGACAGAGTCAATGAAAATCAGCGGAACTCACGACTCAACCTTGGGAGCCAAACTCAGCTGGGCCAGACCCTGCCCGCCAGGGCTCTCAGGGAAGGGCTCCCAGCATCTCTTTAGCCCTCTAAGTCCCATTTACTTGGCTCTAAGATCAAGTAAATAATTGCTTAGAAGAGAGGCTGGGTGAGGAGAGGGAGGCTCCAGAGAGGTCAGCGCCAGGGCGTGTGGCTTCCCTGTCCACACGGCACTCTGGGAGACCTCGGCCGCTCACCGCTCTTCCTGGATCACTCTCCTCCGACAGTGGGTACCTGGTTGCCTCCCCATCGACCGCAGTGGGCTCAGGGATGGGCACATCTGTCCTGCGGGTGCCCCTCCCTGTGGCCGTAAGGTGCACAGGGCACAGCTTTCTCTTGCTGCTTTCATGAATCACCCCAAACTCAGTGGCTTAAAAATTGCAAATTTTCACAGATTCTGTGTCAGAAGTCTAACACAGGGCTCCAGGGTGAAAATCACCCATTTTCCTGGCCTTTTCCGGGTTCCAGAAGCCGCCTGCGTTCCTTGACCTTTGGCTGTCCCTCCATCCTCAAGAGCAGCCTTGGCAGGTGGAGCCCGCGTCCTATAGCTCCGATGTAAGAGACACAGGAAAGAAACACCTCGGTAATAAGGGAATGGGGAAAGGACTGGTATCTTGTTAAAAAGCACCAGAGCTTATCGACCCATGAATGGATCAATAAATTGTGGTACATGTATACCATGGAATATTATGTAGCCTTAAAGAAAGTTGGAGACTTTACTTCCTTCATCTTTACATGGATGGAACTTGAACGTGCTCTTCTTAGCAAAGTATCTCAAGAATGGAAGAAAAAGTATCCAGTGTACTCAGCCCTACTATGAAACTAATTTATAGCTTTCATATGAAAGCTATAACCCTATCATACTCAAGAAGAAGGGGAAAGGGGAGAGGGAGGGGAGGGGGGAGGATGGCTGGAGGGAGGGTAATCGGTGGGACCACACCTATGGTGCGTCTTACAAGGGTATATGTGAAATTTACTAGGTGTAGAATATAAATGTCTTAACACAATAACACAAGAAAATGCCATGAAGGCTATGTTAACTAGTTTGATGAAGCCATTTCAAATTGTATATAAAACCAGCACCTCATGATTGCATTAATGTACACAGCTATGATTTAATTAAAAAAAACAAGCACAAGAGCACGTATATCATTGCTTGGTAGTCTCCACACCTGTAGTGCAAATAGCCACGGGGTCACTTGTATAAATAGCCCTGGGAGACGCTAGTTGAGGCTCCTATCAGGCTCCTAGACTGACTGCTGCACCTTTGAGGCGCTCTAGCACAGGAGCCAGACCCCGAGTGAGAAAGCACAGCTGTCTGCGTCCTGGCAGTTTCATGGGCCCGGGCCAGCGACCTGGCATCCCGGCTCCAACTCTCGACCCTGCTTCTGGGGTCATGCCTCTCTCTAGCCCCCCACTCTCCCTCTTCCTCATTCAAGGACACTGTGACTACTCTGGATCCGCCTGGACGGTCAAGTGTAACATCCCTATTTCAGGGTCGGCCTCAATTCCTCTTTGCCGTGTAACCGAACACATTCACTGGTTTGGAGGCCATTATTCTGCCTGTAGCAGCTGAGAGTAAGTTAACCCAAGGCAAGCAAAAATCTCAATGTTTCACTTGATGATAGTGTAACCTTTGCACGTGGAAGGGAGACGCATCACGAGATTTCATTTTGTTTTCTCCCATCTCCCTCTATTAGGGAGGAAGGTTGGCAGGTAAACCTACCCAGTCATGGCATTTGCTGCCACCTCTTCCTCACACATCATGATCTTGCCTGTCCTGGACTTTAAGTCTCCTGGCTAGGTGCAGAAGGAGTGGGGCCCAGACCAGATGGCCATGGTTTATCTTCCCTTTGTGCTCTGTCTGGGTGTTCCTGAGTTAAAGGTCCAGAAAGGGCTATGAATTCTCTCTCTGCCAAGGCCCCTTTCTTTTTGCACCTCTCTGGTGGCACCATCTTTATGGTACCTCTTTATTAATTCCTCAGCACGGAATGTTCTGTAACAATCACATCACGGCTGATGACAAACAGCGTTTCTCTAATGATACTAGTTTTCCAGTATGATAGTTAAGGAGATTATTTAATGAGGCTGAAGTCAATGTTACTTAACATTGCATTACTTAACATAACATTACAGCATTATTTAATAAAACAAATTTTAAAACGATACTGGGGAATTAGGTGCATAAGTCTCATTATTGTTAATGGCGGTTGCATACCTAATCCCCTGCTCAGTGTATTAGCATCTCGGCTCCAGCTCCTCCTCCCATGAAACGGAGCTTATAAGCATCTCAGAACTCACCGGCCACAGGTATAAATAACTGCCATGATGTTGCTTTCTGTGTGCAGAAATTAGCCCTGACCTCGTAGAGGTAACGCCTGTGTATAGATTCATTTTGACAATTAGTGGCATGCAGGGGTCATTACCAAGGCAATGAGGTAAACATCTAATTAGTTTTTATTGACTTTCACACTCAGAATGTAAATCCTGGAAACAGGTAGGACACATTGCTTGCCGGGGTCTTCGGGCTGAGAGGGGCGTATTTTGAGCAAGATTGATTTCACGGTGGGCAGAGGGAGAATGCGCAGAGGTGGGGCAGCTGTGGAAGAGGATGGGACTCCGACCGTAGCCCAGGGAAGTGGCAGGGCTCTCTCCAGCAGACCACGGGGCCTGTTCTCTGCTCACTGGTGTCATCTGAGGAACTGGCTCTTCAGGATCCAGTATTTGGTGGAGGCATGACTGGACCAGAGGACAGCCTTGTGGACATTCTCCCAACCTAAGTGATCAGCACGGCTGTGGCATGTTGGAAGTTTGCCTGACCATTAGAGGGCCGAGGGCTGCTCACTGCTGGATCCTCTGTGCTTGGAGCAGTGTCTGGAACACAGCAGGGGCTCAATAAACGTTTGTCAAGTTTCTACCCAGGACAGATTTCAAATGACTGGTATTGGAGGCAGACATCCACCTAAACCTGGGTTGAAGCAAAACCAAAATGCATTAGCTCACATCCAAGTAAAAGTCTGGGGCCAGTGGACGTCAGTCGTGATGGGAGCCTGGTGCGCAGCTACTTTGTCAAACTTGCTTCCTCTCCTCCATCGCTTTACTCTTCTTTCTGATGACTTAATCCTCAGGCATGTTTCCCCCTCATGGTGGCGAGATGCCCCCAGAATTCTAGGCTTCCCAATTGGAAACCACAAAGAAGAGGTCTCACCCCCAGTGAAGTCCAGCCAAAGTCCTGGGACTGTGTCTGATGGGTGGGTCTCAGGTGGAGGCCACGATAACTGTGGCAGGGGAGGCATTAGCAGACCTCTCCGGCCTGATCCGGGATGAGCTCGACTTGAACACAGGGGCTCCAGGTGGGGCAAAGTGCTTCTCAAAGGAAAACGGACGATAAACGGCAGGGCATAGGCAAGTCATCTTCCTCTGCGGGGAGGTCCCTGCCACGAGCAGAACTTCGGAGATGGCAAAGTCAAGCCGAAGGCTTGAGTTCAGTCACAATTTTCCACTTTGTGATCCTGTGGTTTTGTTAACTATCTTGACTTCAACTGTGCTAATGACGTCTCTGCCCATTTCACTGGGCTTTTGTGGGGAATAAGCAGGATGAGGAGAGAGCACTCCATTGCTACAGGGTGTGGCATGGGCACAAAGCGCTATGACCTCAAGTTGTTTGATGAATACAGAGCACCCAATTCTATGTGAATTTCGGGTCAATCTTGAATGATTTTTTTTTTTTTTAGTGTAGAAATGTTCCATGCAATACTGGGGGCATACTATGATAAAAAATTGTTGCCTGGCTCAGCGCATGTAGCTCAGCGGCTAGGGTGCCAGCCACATACACCAGGGCTGGCAGGTTCGAACCTAGCCTGATCCTGCTAAACAACAATGACAACTACAACAACAACAAAAAATAGCCGGGCATTGTGGCAGGCGCCTGTAGTTCCAGCTACTTGGGAGGCTGAAGTAAGAGAACTGCTTAAGCCCAAGAGCTGGAGGTTGCTGTGAGTTGTGATGCCACGGCACTCTACCTGGGTGACATAGTGGGATTCTGTCTCAAATTCCAAAAAAAAAAAAAAAAAAAAAAATGCTTATTTCACAGGACATCCATATACCAAGGAGTTATTTGTTTATCTGATGCTTGCATTTAACTGGCTGTCTTTTTTGTTATGTCTGGTGACCCCGCCATGATAAAACCAACACATTTCACGGCAGTGCACTTGCATTTTCCTGTTCCTTTCTGGGGGTGCCAAGGAGGGTGGCGTTCTTTGCACCTGGAAGCCTGGCTGGTCTGCTTGCTCTGGGAACTCACAAGTCAGCCATGCTGACACTGAGATGGAGCAGAGACAGTGGCTTCCACAGAGGAGGGACCCAAAAGATGAGTCACTTTCCAAATGGGAAAGTCAAAAGGATGCGCGTTACATGTACCCTGTCACAGGGGGATGTGCGTTACATGTACCCCGTCATGAAAGGATACAGGGAGGAGAAGGGTTTGCTTTCCAAGTCCCAATCCCCAAGTGCAGGAGGCATTTTTGTGCAGTGTAAAGAAAGTCATCTCAGGCTAAATAAAGGAAGTGTGATTTCATGAAATTGGAATTAGGCACATGGAAGTGATTAGTTAGGGCCCAAAATACACATGAGCTCATAGAGAATTTCAATTCATGCATGTTGTGTTTACTGAGGGCTTTGCATGTGCTGGTGAGCCTGGCCCGCAGATGCAGAGCTCATAGGCCAGCAGGGGAGACCCATGAGTCCAGGTGAGTAAGAAACGTGTCAAATGTCAGAGATGTGACCACAGTGCTGATTCTGCCTGAGATGGCTGATTGATGTATCTTCACCTGCATCTACACCTGTACTTGCACCTGAACCTACAGCTCCACCTTCACCTGCATCTACACCAATACCTGCAGCTGCATCTACACCTTAACCTCCATCTACACCTGCACCTGCATCTACACCTGAACCTCCATCTACACCTGAACCTCCATCTACACCTGCACCTCCATCTACACCTGAACCTCCAACTACACTGAACCTCCATCTACACCTGCACCTGCATCTATACCTGAACCTCCATCTACACCTGCACCTCCATCTACACCTGAACCTCCATCTACACCTGCACCTCCATCTACACCTGAACCTCCATCTACACCTGCACCTCTATCTACACTGAACCTCCATCTACACCTGCACCTCTATCTACACTGAACCTGCATCTACACCTGCACCTGCCTCTACAATGAACCTCCATCCACACAGAACCTCCATCTACACCTGCACCTCCATCTACACCTGAACCTCCATCTACACCTGAACCTCCATCCACACAGAACCTCCATCTACACCTGCACCTCCATCTACACTGAACCTCCATCTACACTGAACCTCCATCTATACCTGCACCTCCATCTACACTGAACCTCCATCTACACCTGCACCTGCATCTATACCTGAACCTCCAACTACACTGAACCTCCATCTACACCTGCACCTGCCTCTACAATGAACCTCCATCTACACTGAACCTCCATCTACACCTGCACCTGCCTCTACAATGAACCTCCATCTACGCCTGAGCCTCCATCTACACCTGCACCTCCATCCACACAGAACCTCCATCTACACCTGCACCTCCATCTACACCTGCACCTCCATCTACACCTGAACCTCCATCTACACCTGCACCTCCATCTACACCTGCACTACATCCAGACTCAGAGGCATATGTGACCAGCACAGCAGCCCCTCTTCTGTTGAGGTGACCTTTGACTTATACTGAAGCAGAAAGGGATGAGAATGGGAAGGGACATCTTGCTTTCTTGAAGCAGTTGTCTAACTTGGTGAAGGCCACACGGCTTAACAAGATTAAAGTTGACATCTCCCCAGGAGAAGAAACCTGGGGGAGGCACCCAGGGAGCAGCAGAACGTAGCATTCTGCATGTTGTCTGGGGTCCCAGTTCCTCCTTTGTCCCCCCACCAGTGCATGGCTTACACCTTTCAGATCTGCTCATGGTCCCGACACCTGCTGGGGTTGCCACTGGGCCAGAAGAAGGATTGCACAAATTGGGGTCTGTTTGGGTCTTTCAGCCCTCCTCGAAGTCCCACAGGGGACTTTTGTTTGTCTGTCATCAGTGGGAACATAGCCAGACAGCCAGGATGATAAGGGTACAGACAAGCGTCAGGTTTTCCCAGGGTGGGAGTGAGAAGGGCTGAGGGACCCAGGCCACACATTCTGTCTCATCTGCTCTGGGCAATGTCATTCTTGCATGAGAAGTCAGGTGACGGGTGAGGAGTGCAGAGTGGGAGAATCTTGTGTGTAAGAATTGGCTTTTCTGCCAATTCAGTGTGACAGTGTGGTTGGGAGGAAAGCATAGTGCTCAGGGTATTTCTGGGGTAGATTTGGCAAAACATGGTGACTGAATACCGATATTGGGTGGCAGAGAAGGTGTGGCCTTCCTTCGCAATTGAAGTGAGTCTGAAGTGTCCCCAGGGCTCTGAAGTGACAGTGCAGGGCGGAGGGAATTCCCCGGGCAGCAGGGTGAGACCAGTCCCCAGCCATAGGGGCAGGGGTCCCCCGGCCCCCCAGGACATGAAGGAGCAAGATGGAGACTTCCCGTTGACTCAAAAAACAAAGACGTGTCCAAAAGATGCTAGGAGCAGAGAAGAAGGGCACAGAGCACTCTCCGAGGCTTGGGGCAATTTTAGCATCAAGTAACAGTGGTAGGAACGGGTTATTCTACATGGAGTAAGAAGGAGAAGAGAAGCTGGAGTCTGTACTTACATAAACAGGCAAATAAGTATTTGTCAAAGTTAGGGTATACTGGAAAGCTCTTCTTCACAGAAAAAAAGACCAATTACTAAATGTAAGGGATAAAGGAAATAGCAAATCATCACTTTGTAGCCACCTTAATAATTGCAGATTTGGGGAAAAGTCGACAGTGGACACTGAAGTCACTGGATGAAAGATTGCTGTTGAGGAGGCCACCGCACGTCTTGGAGGCAGCGTCATCACACACTTGCAATTACTATGGACAAACTCAGTAACTTAGTAAAAGTGGGACCTGGCAAGTGCCTCCCCAACCAAATGACCACACTCAGCGTGATGGCTCTCGGGATGCGGGGACTTCTGCCCATGGCATGCACCTGGAAGGGACATTTATGCAGTGCCCTCGCAGACAGTGGTCATTGTGAATCCAATTGTGAGGAGATGATTAGATAAACACGCTCAAGGGATATCCTGCACAGTTATTAGCCTCGACTCATCAAAAGATCAAAGCCATGAGAGACGGAGAATGAAACTAAAGCCAGGGGGCTGTTCCTGATTAAAGAGGATCACCGGGAACTTTCAGCAAAAGGCAATCCGTGATCCTTAATGGCTCCTGGGGAATTTCCTGGAACAAAGAATAAAGCGGATTTAAAAGATGTTGTTGTGACAACTGGAGGAACTTGAACACGGATAGTATTTTGGATCATAAAATTGTATCCTTGTTGCAATTCCTGTGAAGGGGAAGTTCTTAGTTTTAGGACATATGTGTTGGTATATTTGTAATGAGGAGTCCTGATGGCTGCAGAAATAAAACAGCTCAGTAAAACAGTGCATGAGGTATAACTATGCTCTGTGACACTGTGGCTAAACATTATCTGTGAGTCTCAGTGTAGGTCACGTGTGTGGCTCTGACATTTTTCACAATAACAAGGGGCGGACGAGGGGACAATGGTGCACACTGTCAAATGGTGCAGGTGTGTTGTGAAAATGTGTAGCATCTCAGGGTCCGCGCACACACATACACACACATACACCCCGCACATGTTAGGACGCAGCCCCCCAGGAATATTGAACCAATCCTACAGGAGCGAGTGCCCATACTCATGAATTTGTATGCTTATGACTCTTTTTGTATCAAAAATGCACAAAACCGGCCATCCACCCATCAGCAACTAAAAAAGTGGGACATTTATAATGCGGAATTTTATGCAGCTATTAAAAAGAATGCCTTGTGGCAGAAGGACAGTCTTGGTAGGACAATCCTCCCCTAACCCCCCCACGGAAAGCAATGACAAATGCTGGGTTAAGAAAACACATAGGCTCGATTTAAAATGCATGATGTGTGGGCTCGAACTTAAGCCATGCTTGGGGGTCTGCTGCTGACGATTACTGGGAACCTGGGGAGGGGACAAGAGCAGAGAAGCTGGTTCTGCCTTGAGAGCAGCATTTGACATCTGAGGATATTGGAGATTTGGTTTTAGAGTCTCAAGAGGTGTGGGAAGAGCAAGTACAACCAGGATCTATCCCCGTTTTTCTGCCCCCCCCAAAGTGGAAGTGAATCCACCCTTCTGGGGACTGCACCAACAACTGTCTGTCTCAGATCTTGAGAAAAAATTGAGAGGGAAAATAGACCCTGAAAATTTATACCTGAGATTTCAGCTTTATGGGCTGGGTTTACATTACTGCCCAGTCTGTACACCTCAAACTGAGGACTTGGTCTAAAGTAGACCTGGTTGGAATGTCCTGGGAATCCTGCGAAGCAAAAGGAAATAATTCCACCTTCAGGGCAGATGGCGAGGAATTCCCACAGAGAAACTTTCAGATGAATATAAGCTCACACGAAAATTATACAGTCACAGGGAAACTAGGCACCATGAACAAGACTAGCAAAACAACAGATGGTATAAGGGCTATGTAAAATACTCGATATCGGCATTATCAGGCACAAAATATAAAATAAGTCTGCTTATTGGTTTGAGTAACGAAATTAAAGAATGGGAAATAAGAGGAAAGTGCAAGAGAATATGAAATGACCGAGGAAATTTTTTAAAGAACCAGTTACAAATATAAACACACACACACACACACACACAGATAAAGATAAAGCTTAGACTTAAAACTCAACAGCTGGGTTTAACGACAGATTACACACAGATAAAAAGAGAATTAGTTTACTGAGATATGCACCTAAAAACATCATCCAAAGTGCAGCCCAGAGAGACAAAAACATGAAAAATATAGGAGAGGAAGACAGACCAGGGGCAGGGACTGAAAAATTATAATGTATCTATTTAGAGTTCCAGAAAAGAAGGAAAGGGATGACAAAATAGGGGCATTGTGTGAAGATACCATGGGTAGAATCACTTAGAGCCAGTGGAGGACAGCAACTCACAGATTCTAGAAATGCCATTAATCTTAAGAGAGATGACAAAGAACACCCCTCGAGACACGTGGAAGTAAGACCTCAGACAACTAAGACGAGAGACTCTCTTCAAGCCTCCAGAGAGAAAAGACAAATGACAACTGGCTTGTCGATAGCCAAGGTCCACATTTTCCTGTGATTTCCTGCCATCTTGAGAGAATTGCCTTCTACATTTATTTCTTTAATCTGCATTGAATTGGTTGTTGCATATGAGTTTGAGGCATATATATACCACACACACACACACATATTCATATATATACATAGGAATATAATACAAATATATACCTATTTCCAGGAAAACCTAATTGTTCAGAACTATTTATTAAAAATAGCATCACTCTTCCACAGTGAATGAATGCATAAAACTATAATTTTTTATTGATGCGTAAATAAAACCCAAATAAATGAAAAGTTATGTCATATTAATGGTTCTGAAGATTCAATATTTTAAACATATGTCAATTTTCTCCAAATGGATGTATAGATCCAGGGCAACCTCACAATTTCAGCAAGCACCCTAATATTTCGTGTGTGTGTGTGAGTGAATGTAACTTGGCAAGAGCATCCGTCCCGACATTTACTCCAGCACGGGAAGGGGTGAAAAAAGCCAATGGGCTGTGGAAGAGAATATATGTGTGTGTGTATGAGACAGGGTCTCATTCTGTTGCTGAGAGCGCAGTGGTATCATCACAGCTCACTGTAACCTCAGACTCCTGGGATCAAATGATCCCTCTGCCTCAGGTTCCTGAGTAGCTGGGACTATAGGTGTGCACCGCCAAGCAAAAATGAAAAGCTGATGTTCTCTAAATAGCACCGGAATGTGGTGGTTATTAACTTAAGGGCTAATATTGGTTGAATATTGTTCTGGGTGTTTCTGCAAGGGCGATTGTGGGTGAGATCCACATTTTACTCGGTAAAGCACATTGCCTTCCATACTGTGGTGGGCCCCATCTCATCTGTTGAAAGCCTGCTTGGAACACGAGACCGAATGCTCCCCAGTAAGTGAGTTCTCCTGCAGACAGCCTGTGGTCTCTGCACCCTTTGCTCCCCTGAGGCCCCAGGCTGCGGCTCACCCTGAAGATCTGGACCCGTCAGCCGACGTAACTGTGAGTCAATTCCCTGTAATGAATCCCTTTCTGTTTACGCACACGTCAGACTGGTTCTGTGTCTCTGGAGAGTCCTGAGTAATACAGGTCCTTCTCTCAAAGCCCTCTGGTAACACCCCTCGCCCTCTGGACTAATGTCCCAGCTGTAACCTCTCACAGGTGTGCCACGTCCTCCATCTCACCCCATGGGGACGCATCCTTCCAGTTTGTGTTCCAGCCCTGACACGTGGCCTTTCCTCAGCATATTTCAACTTTTCCCCCTAATCTTCCTGCTTGTAATATGTGCCCTGTGTCCCGCTCAATGCCATTGTGAAGACTCGGCTCAAAGGCAGGCCTCCTTTCTGAAGCCCGTGGCACCTCTGCAGGCTGAGTGAGAGTCCCACTGACCCTCGTAAGTCACTGCTCATCACCAAATCATGTTTTTACTTGGTGTTAGCATATAGGATGCACTGGGGCCAGACGGACCAAGGCTGGACTCTTAGCTCTGTCTCTTCCGACTTTGTGAGTCTGGCAGCCACTAGGAATGTGAATGAACCAGAAAAATGCTATTTAATCAGGGAATATGCCATCGTCTGCATGGGCTCTGAGCGTGTGGTCCATACTTTAAAGGACACACACAAGCCTGAAAGAGATGTCGGCAGCCTACTGAGGACAGTGGGCTTTCTCCTGGAGCCTTCAAAGTCTTGAGTAAGGTCCATGTTTATCCAAGGTCCATGCCTAATGCCACCCCCAGCTGAGACCACCCAGAAGGCGCCCACTCCTGGGGCTGTTCCCGACATTCTGATGTCATTGGTGTGGTGTGGCACAGAGCATCAGAGTGTTTTCAGACGTCTGCACTGAGCAGAGATCATCTAAACACACTTCAGAATCTGTAATTCTGTGTACGTACGTGATGCCAATTGAATCCAGCCGGCCCAGTGTACCGGAATTCTCCACTTTTCCAGTTTAAATCCATTCAGCATTACCTCCTTAAGGGCCTACCAGAAGCACAGCTCTGAGTCTCGTCACAGCCACACGCTCCAGAGAATGAGGGCAGGAGAGCTCTCTGGTAGAAGGGAGCGGGCGGAACTCACAGATATTTGGGAACCTCAACATAAACTACGGGTGTATCCGGTTTGCAAAAGCTACTAAACATACAGACATTACAGAGGCAGGCCATGGTCACTGCCCCTGCTTCTCCGAGGCTGGGAGTTTTGTTTTCTAACTGGGGTAGGGGACTGTCATTTCACTAAGCGTTCTAAAGGTGTGCCAGGGTGCTGAGCTGTGGACCTGTGGGCTGTGAGGCTTCCTTTATCTTGCAGAGCAGTGATTTTCAAACCCTGTGCCATGAGAGGATCTTAGGTGTGCGTTGAAATCTTCAATGATCGTTAATTAAATTATTTGCAGGAGAAGTTCAAAGCCCAATAAGTGTGTTCTTTACTCTTTTTTTGATCAACATAATTTAAGTGTCCTATGGAAGTTTGACTATAGGTTCAAGGGTGTGAAATAAAAAGTTTGGAAGCAATATTTTAGAGGAATCTTGGCTAATCAATTAGTAACTGCTAAGTACTATGTGGCTTCCTGAAGGTAAATAAAAGTTCTTTTAACTAGAAGTCTGTTGGGTTTGTCATTTTGTTGTTATAGTTTTGTTTTGTTTTGTTTTGGTGCAGGCTGGGTTTTAAACCCCCACCTCCGGTGTAGGAGGCCGGCGCCCTACTCCTTGAGCCACAGGCGCCGCCCAGGTTTGTCAGTTTTTTATCACTGCAGTGGTTCTTAACTCACCAGAGTAACTTCAAAAAACTGTAGTATCACACACGGGGCCCATTCATGGAGGTATGTGGTTTAGTTGTCCAGGATGGTATTTTTAAAAGCTTCCCAGGTCTCTTTTATATTTTTCATTTCTCTGTACAACGATTTAAATATATTAGAATTTAAGTATAATAATGTCAATGTCTTTTTCTACTAATTCTAACATCAGTCCTGAGTTGGTTTCACCGAATCAGCCTCATTTATGGGATGTGTTTTCCTGCCTTTTGGTACAACTGATAATCTTTGATTACATGCCAGACATTTTGTGGATTTCACCTTTTTAAAAAGTGAAATTTTTGTATTTTTCTTAACATTTTTCAAGTTATTTTTCTGAAATGCAAGTTACTTGGAGACAGTCCAATTCTTTTGATCTTGCTCTCATGATGTTCCAGTTGGGGCGACAAGGCAGTGATCCTTCTAGGGTTAAATTTAACTACTACTGATGCAAAGCCTTCCTGAGTCCTTTGCGCAGTGCCCCATGAATTGTGAGTCTTTTCAGCTTGATTGGGGGTTGTCAGAGAGGCCCTTCCTGCCGGCCACCTGTTCCCTCTATGCCTAGTGGGTGGCTCTCTCCCCAGCCACAGGTGGTTTCCTCCTGCTGATCAGGGCTCAGCTGGTCTTGTCCGGGCTCTCCTTGGCTACTGCCCTAGGCTTAGACCTGGCACACCATCTCTCCTCCCCATGCTCCATGGCCAAAGCGGACAACATGGCCAGCTCCAAGGCGTGTTGTGTGGTGGGGACTGCTAGTTTAGCTGAGAGGTTACGTGGATGGAAAGAACAGGGATTGGGAGAAGTAAAAAGGGAAAACCAATTTATCCACTGGCCATGGAGGTTGCAGGTGGAGAGAAAGAGAGGGAAATGCAGACAGGAGACAGGGAAAGTTCGTGACGACAAGAAGATGAGGGCTGGGACCTCAGGAAAGATTAGAGCTGGCCTGGGAGAGCCTCCCACCTGAGAAAGGCACTAAGCAAATGTGGGCCCTCGCCAGGAGAAAGGCAGTTTTGAGTGACAGCGAGTTTGGCTGCAGCCGTGGCTATTCTAGCAAATCATCAGCAGAAGCTGGGCTCTGTGGATCCAATGGCCATGCATGCTTTCCTCCCAGGACAAATGAAACAACCGCTTGATCTTTAAGTGAATGTAATTTTCAAGAGCCCATAAGGTGTTATTGGTTAAACAGAATAAAGGCATAGTAAATTTCCCAGCAGGAAAGAGTGCGCAGTTATTCTTTTCTATGGAAAATAAATATGAAGTTCTAAGTGGTATTTCCGGACGCATCCACGGAGTCACTAATCAGCCGGCCCTCCTCTGCACTGCTTCCTGTATGGGTGACAGATAACCGCTAAGTTACTGCATGCAACGGATAATTTTGTTGCCATCCACGGCTTCCACCACTCACTTAGCAAGAGGAAATCGCAATCCTTTTGTAAGTGACTTACAACATTTGACATGCACCAGGTTTCAGCCCCTTCCTGGAATACACTCACACGACAGGCCGCGTCCCCATTAGTGATGTGAAGCCTCCGCCCTGGGTTAGGGCAGGGCCCTCACACCCCTCCATGGCGTCATTATATCCTCCTGCTAACCAGCAGCGAATCTGGCACCAACAAATTCCCATTCCCCATCAACCTTTCCCAGGTGGCTTTGCAAGCTTTACATTAACTTTTCCCTGTTAGAGTGTTGTAACGGATCTGTGGCTTTTCACTGAATTGGCCAGTTCCAGTTACCTGTAATTACCCATGATGGGTACACTGTCACAACGTGTCCTTGGAGGGCCTCTTGGTTTAGATACTTTTTTGTCCTTTTGATGCAATTCCCAAACACTTCAGAAAGAATTCCTGCTCTCTGGCAACAAGGCCTTCCAGAATCACCTCGACTTTCTGCGTCCCAGGATGCCACGTCAGATCTCTGGTCCCTCTTGTTGCGGTCTAGGGTAAGTTCTAGTATTCAGTGGTTACTGTGGGAGGTTATAGTTAACAATAATTTAAATGTGTGTTTCAAAATGTTAAGAAGAATGGTAATATTCACAAAGGGAAATGTTTGAGGTGACAGACATCCCCACTGCCCTAATTTGATTATAACCCATTATTTACATTCATCAAAATGTCACAAGCATCTCAGAAAGATGCATGATCATTAAATACCAATAAAGACAAAGAACACAACGTGGGTACGAGAGGCCTTGCCTGTGCCGGGGAATCCCGGTGCTCCTTTGCTGACGGACACAGGGAAGGCACTTACTGTTTAAGCTACAACATGAATTCCCAGTTTAATCTTCACATTAGTAGGCCTATTCAACAAATTTTTATTCTAATGTTTAAATAGAAATATTTATTTATTTATTGCAGTTTTTGGCAGGGGCTGGGTTCGAACCCACCACCTCCGGCATATGGGGGCGCCCTGCTCCTTTGAGCCACAGGCATTGCCCCAATAGAAATTCTGGGGCCTTCTAACATGTTTATCTGAACGTTTAATTGTGATCGTAATAATTCTTCACACATCCATGACCCTGCAGGTGCACTGTGAACCTGGCTGTCCTCTCTGAGCCCAAAGCGCCCTCTTTCTCCCACTGGAGGCCACTTGGTGCCAGGCCTGGAGATGTGTCCTGGGAACAAGCTGTGAGCAGAATGGGGCTCTGCAGAGCTGGGGGCCGGACGTGTGGTAGTGTGAGTGCTGGGCCAGAGGATGGGGCTGGACGGGGCTCTCGGTGGACTGGGGAGGGCAGCCCTCGGTCTCTTCCTGGGGCTCTGGGGCTCGGGTGCCTCCCTCTGCCATGTCTCCCCTGCGCCTCTTCCCAAAGTCTGTGGCCACCCAAGCCCCAGGCCGACCACTTCCGCTGCTCCCTCCTGCACTGTGCCCCCTCTGTGCGGTGGCTCTGTGGGGTTGAGTGGGGGCAGGCTCCCCAAGACAAAGCTGTGCTGTGGGGCTACCAGCATCCCAAAGTCCCCACCCTGCTGCTGTATTGGGGTCAAAGTGTGTCCAGGAAGACCACCGCGCCCTCCCTCTCTGGGCCTCCCTGGAGCCGTTTCCCGCTGCTCTTCCAAACTGTCCTGACTTCAGGCCTTCTGCCATGCTGGGACACGTGTCCCGTTCTCTTTGGTGTGCCCTACCTGTCATCGGGAACTGTCTTCCTCCAGGGACATCTTAAAGTCAGGGCTCCTGGAGTTGTTAGGACTCGTGACATAGAAAGAGGAGCTTCTGTCCTGGCATTTTCAAGAGGACAGTGGCAGTCCTGGACGTTCTTAGTCAGAAACGAGGCACGTAGGTGAGCGTGAGATCTGTCTGCTACAGAGGACTCCGGTAAGGCCACTGACCCTGTTCCAGGGGTTCTCAAGGGGCCCTCCTTAGACATCTAAGCTGGCCTGCTCCTCCTTTAGATGTAGATGATGGCGGTTGACGAACTCATGTCAGATTTTTGGAATGTTTCTAGTGAGACAGTTAATTTTTAAATCACTTAGTTGAAAACAGAGATTTCTATACTCTACAGTGGAAATACAGTAAAGCAAAAAGCAACTCTTAACCCCAAAGCAGGAGAACACGCCCATCACGTCTGAGGGGCACAGAAGCAGGGGGGCAGAGGCAGTGAAGGTGCCCGCTGGCAGACGAGCGCAGGGCTGAATACCCACAGCTGCGTGGACGGAAAGCAAGATGTTCTCAGGAACAATCACCCTTCAAGTGACTTGATTTGGGAGGATTTGCTTGAAAAGAGTTAATCAGAAATAAAACAGCTGCTTTTAATGGGGCCGGGGGAGGAAGCTGCCTTTTGGAATAACTTCTACTGCTGGGGAGGGGCTCAGGGAACAGCAGGACACACCTGGCCATCAGCATAGCCCTGTGGACACAGGGGACAAGGGGACAAAGGGAATGAGGTGGACATGTGGTACAAGAGGGACAAGGAGGGATACGGGGGGCAGAGCTCATTTCGGGGACCCACCCCCAGCACCCACACCCCTGAACACATTGTGGGAAGGACCTCAGAACGGCTAGGAAGACCCCCATCTCCCACCATCCTTCTGATGAAGCCTCTGACCCAGGGAGGTTCACCGTCCAGCTCCCTCCAGGAGCGGCTCCCAGGGTTTGCTCTGCTGGGCCACTTGCTGCCAGTCTGGTAATGGGAAGTTAGATTGCGCTGAACGCTCACTATTTTCATTGAGGATAAAGCTTTAATTTTACTTCTGCTCATTCCACAAGGGCCCGGATGCTTTACTGGGTTCCGAGGCTCTAGGCAGAGCCCTGGGGACAACAGGAGCATGCATTGAGGTCCGACTGTGATCCAGGTACCTCACTAATCCCGGTTCATCTTCCTCTGTCTGTGCTAGCGAATGCGGGCACATGGCTCAGAAAGGCCCCCAGACTTGTAAAGGTTCAAAACAAGCCATTGGCAGAGTGGAGGGAAGGAGCCAGATGGCCGGATTCCAAGGCCAGGTAGTCAGCTTCCGGACCCTCTGGCTGGGCAGATCAGCCCCGGGGCTCACAGGAACGGGGCTTGCTCCCCCCAGCTCCCATCTCCATGTTCTGCCTGCAGCCCCCTCTTTGTGATCTAACTTGCTCAGCAGGCCAGGATTCTGCCCAGACTTCTCTGCAGATGAAACAGTCTGTACCAGATCTTCCTGAGAACTGGATTTGCTTATCTCACGGAGCGTGGAACTCTGAGCAGCTTGGCAGCCTCTGTGCTGTGAATAGGCCTGTTTCCTCGAGCACACGGTCCCAGACGAAGCTTGAGAATTCTTTTCAGCATCACGCTGGAGCTGGGGGCGGGAGGAGGAGAAGCCAGCAGGCGATGCTTCTCAGCCAGGGTTTCACCGTCCCCACACTCCTCGATCGAGCAGCAATGGGGAACTCAGAAGACGCGGAAGGGCGCAGCTCTAAAATTTCCTCACTTGGTAAACGACGCTTTCCTTCAGATGCTGCACTTGCCAGATTTCTTTATTAAGTGTGTGCAGGTTCCCTTTCAGGCCACGGGGTAATTACATCTATTTAGAATTTATCACCATTGTTTCGACAGTGTGCTATCCTTGTCTCTTGTTAAGTGTTTTGCCTCAAGCATAAGGAAGCTAAACAATGAATTTCTAAATGTTGGCAAGAACCCCCTGTAAGAACCTCTGAGAGTGAAGGAGTGCGGGTAAGTCTGTCTGCAGGGCCCTCCGGCTCTCCCGTGTTCTCTTGCCTTTCACAGCATGTTGGAAAAATCGTGTCATTTTTGAAACCATCCCACAAAACCAATCATAAAAGTGACTAGAAACCGGCCCACCCCATCCCGAACTCTGGGTCCCCCTCCAGGTTCTCACAACAGATCCAAATGCTGGAGATGAGCTGGATAAGGGTCCTAGAGCGTAAAGGAGGGACGTGGGGATTGTAAGACCTCGGGGTAAGAGCCGAGACCTGCCGGGTGCAGGGGGAAACATGACCCTTCCCACAACCGGACAGGAAGTTGACTTTCCAAAAAGATTAGCCCTGGGCAGAAAGGACCCCCGGAGGCACTGAATTCTGGAGAAGGCTGGCTTCTCTTGGCCACCTTCCAAGGAGTTAATTACCAGAAGGTCACCATGGAAACATTCTTCACTCTGAGCAGAAGCGCAGGCTAGGGCCTCGCGTGAAGGCAAAGGCAGATTCTGTCTGTGCAGCTGAAGTTGTGGAGTTCCATCTTAATAAGGCGGCCTGATGGGGAGCCTGTGAGCCCCAAATATGACAGCAGGAAGTCACAGGGCCAGGCTGGAGGGTGGCCGAGCAGGACCAGCTCCCGGCTGAGACCTCGCTGCGCTGCCCCACCCCCTCCTTTGTTGCTTCCTTTCTAGCCTGTATCTTGAGCCGCCTCTTTCTCATGATGAAAAAGAAATATTTGTTCTGTTCCTAAATATGGGTCGGGGGGAATACAGTGATGTGCAGGAAGGGCTGAGACCCAGGCACCCCGCACCCCAAACTCTGGGGCCCACTCAGGGGGCTGCTGATGGAGCGAGCAGGTGTGCACCTGCCGACACGGGGCAGAGAGGGCGTGAAGGCTCTGACCTCTTCCTTCAGGATGGGCTAAGGCAGTGCCTATTGACCTTTGAAGTTCGGGATCTCGTGGAAACACAGATTCTGTGTCAGCTGTCTGGGGAGGCTGAGATCCTGGGGATGCAGGGCTTGGTGGTCCAGGGACCCCCCCAACCCCAAGGAGGGGCTCGGCATCTCCCAGTATCTACGTTCCCATCCGCACATTTCCCGCGGTCCTTGTGCCCGGATCATGCTTTTCATCATCCGGGCAGCCTGGGTGCAGCAGCTGGCAGCATTTGAGGGGTCTCGGGTGGGGTCCCCGCTTGTAACATGCTGCTTTTATAACAGTCAGAGAAGTTGCCTGGGCGTGTCCCTGTGTGGTCTCGGCCTTCAGGATGGATGCCCTGAGCGGCAAAGGGGAAATGCTCACCTCACTCTAGAGGTGAGCCTGGTTTTGTTCTTAAACTTCCTATTTTGAAATAATTTTAGGTTTATAGAGGGTTGCCAGGATAGCAAAGAGAGTTCCCCACAAGCCCTCTCCCAACCCCTCACAGAAGCATCAGACATGAGCATGATACGTTTGTCAAAAGGAAGGCGTTGCTTGGGAGGACACTGTTCACTGAACTCTGACGCCCCCTGGGCCTGGGAGGACGCTCTGCACTGAACTCTGACGCCCCCTGTGCCTGGGAGGACGCTCTGCACTGAACTCTGATGCCCCCTGGGCCTGGGAGGACGCTCTGCACTGAACTCTGATGGCCCCTGTGCCTGGGAGGACGCTCTGCACTGAACTTTGCTGCCCCTTGTGCTTGGGAGGATGCTCTGCACTGAATTCTGATGCCCTCTGTTCCTGGGAGGACACTCTGCACCGAACTCTGATGGCCCCTGTGCCTGGGAGGATGCTCTGCACTGAACTTTGCTGCCCCCTGTGCTTGGAGGATGCTCTGCACTGAATTCTGATGCCCTCTGTTCCTGGGAGGATGCTCTGCACTGAACTCTGACGCCCCCTGTGCCTGGGAGGATGCTCTGCACTGAACTCCGAAGCCCCCAGTGCCCCTGCATCCCAGGACTTCCCTGATGCTCCGAAGCATCCTGGGGCTTTCTCCTGCACTCCCCCTGAGGTCCGTTTACCACCCCGGCTCTAGTCCAGAGTGTCTAGTTGTCACGCCTCCTTTGCCTCTTCAATCTGGAATAGTTTCTCCATCTTCATCTCTCATGACCTAGGCATCTGCAGAGTAGAGGTCAGATGTTTCCTAAAACGTTCCTCAACTCACATTTTCCAGGTCTTTTCTTAGTTTCTGACCGTGGTTATGGATTTGTGGGAAGAAGAGCCCACGGGGAGAGGGGTCCTTTCCGTCACACAGTGCCGGGGCACCTGCCGTCAACACAACTCACTGCCACTTACTCTGTGTTGAAGACCTCAGTCAGGTTTCTCTGCTATGAAGTTGCCATTCTGTGCTTGGTTCTTTAGAAGAAAATTCCTGAAATCAGCCCATCTTCAAGGGGCTCCACCTCCTGGAGAGACGAGGATCTAAGAATTTGTGGGCACATGTTCAAACCTCTCCTATCATCAATAAACATTTTGGGGAGAGATATTTTGAGACTATGAAAATATCCTATTTTTCTTAAAATTTACCCACTGTTTTTAGTGATCACCAGCAATTTTTATCTGTAGCATGATCACTGGAGTGTTCTGGTGGTGCTTATTTTCTATTTCTCTCATTTCTTCTACATTTTTAAATTGGAATTCTTTTGTAAAAAATTTCTGTTTCATTTAATTCTTGGACCATTTATTTATAGCAGCATGACCCGGATATCAATTTCATCCTTTGGATTGTAATTCAAGGATACACTTATTTTATAGCTCAAATAGTTCCAGCTTTGGCCATTCAGAGCCCTTTCAGGTTGGTTTCTTTGTCCTTTTGATATACCTTTTTTTTTTTTTGGTGTAGTTTTTGGTTGGGGCTGGGTTTGAACCTGCCACCTCTGGAATATGGGGCTAGCGCCCCACTCCTTTGAGCCACAGGCGCCACCCATCCTTTTTTTTTTTTTAATTTAAAAATTGTTTCAGGATTTCTTTTTTTTTTTTCTGGTCATAAATATGCTCCCTGCCCATCTTGTGTGGTTTGTTTCCCAGCCTTAGGGATAGAAGTTTCTCCAAGGAGACTGGTAACTTTTAGACTCTTACTGGGAGATGGTATCACCTGGGCTTTGGGTGAGTCAGCTGCTCCTCTATCTTCTCAATGGACAGAGCTGGTAAGTAAATGTATGTATGCTGGTCCTCCCACACATATACACACATGTATACACACACATATACACACACATACACACATATATACACACACACATATACACACATATATACACACATATATATATACATACACACATATACACACATGTATACACACATATACACATACATATATACACACATACACACATATACACACATATATACACACACATATACACATATATACACACACACATACACACATATATATATACATACACACATATACACACATGTATACACACACATATACACACACATACACACATATATACACACACACATATACACACATATATACACACACATATATATATACATACACACATATACACACATGTATACACACATATACACATACATATATACACACATATACACACATACACACATATACACACATATATACACACACATACACACATATATATACACACATACACATATACACATATACATACACACATATACGCACACATACTCACACATATACACGCATACACATATATACACACACATACATGTATACACACATACACACATTATTTATCTATCCACATATTAAAATATATTATATGTATTGAAATAAACATGAATCTGGAAGGTGGAGGGGTGGTGCGGGTCCCTCTCACCTGCTGCTGATGGGCCCTTGTGCTGGGACATCTGAGCTTTGGTGCTGCTCCTTGTGAGCTGCGTCACCATGCTTGACTGCACAGTACAGCAGCTCCTGCAAACAGTCCGATGGTGGCCGTGTACACAGCCAGTGAGAGGCAGGTGCAGAGGAGAAAGGTCAGATGGGTCCAGTGGACTTGTCATTGGAAAGAATCTCAGATGAGTGATGTCCGATGCCTTCCCTGGATTAAGGCTGAGTTGGATTCTAATTTGAAATTTTAAGCCCATTGTCATCTAGAAAATAATGTTTTACACATATAAAAGTAACACATACTAGGAAAATTATTTCAAAATTCAAATAAAATTTCATTTCAAGTCTCTCTTCTGGAGGTGAGCACTGTTGAGAGTTTGGTGGGAATTTCCCCATATCATGTTCCGCATACCCATTTAATAGTATGGCATTTAGTTATTTCATGCATGTATGTACTTTTTAGATATTTTCTTCTATGATTTCTTTCTCTTGATTATCTTGATCAAGCCATTCCATAATGTGCATCTATTTTAAGACATCATGAACACGAGATAAACATATGCCATTTTTTTTGTCCATTAAGATACATAAATAAATACATTAAAAATAAAAGTGAAACATCTCGGATGCTCATACTTCTGGTGGTCACACCCAATGTGGCCATAACTTTGGGAAGCACCTTGGAAGCACTGCCCTCGCCTGCCTGCTTGGAGGTGTCGTCAGAAGGGAAAGCAGATGCCCACACAGGCACCTGGGCACATTCATAGCTGTTTTATTCCTAAATTAAAAACAACTTGATGTCCATTAGCAGAAAAACTGATAAAATGTGGCATACTGTGTAACTGAAAGATGCTCAGCAGTTTAAGGATGGACAATTGATATAGCAACATGGATGGATCTGAAAATATGCTGAGAGAAAGAAGTCAGACAAAATGCAATATGAACTGTGTGAATCCATTTATATAAAGTTCCAGAAAATGAAAATTAATCTCTAGTGACAGAAAGTGGATCAGCAGTTGCCTGGGGGAAGACAGCGCCCAGGGGCAGGAGGAGACTTTGGAGGAGGGTGTGTTCCTGTCCTGATCAGGGTGACTGACTCAGGGCTGTGTCGTATGTTAAAATGTATCACATTATAGTTTTAGTGCCTGCAGTCTATTATACCAATTAGACCTCAACAAAGCTGATTGGAAAAGGACCCTGGGCATCTTTCCATCATTGTATTAGCTGCACAGAATATGCTGTAACATAGATGCCCCCAAATTAAAGACCCCACTCTGGGTGAGTGCGAAGGCTGTGTGTACTTTCAGTGACTCATGATGATTTCCATATATGTGTATCTGTTCATTTTTGCTATTATTTCTGTGGAGAGATTTCTAGAAATGGAATTGTTGGAGCAATGGGTATGCACATTTTAATTTCTAAATGATACGTCCCAACTGCTCTGCAAAAATTTTAGAAACCAACCCAAACAAGCAAAACATAATGTAGAATTGTTCCGTTGATACACTGTCTCATCAAGAGTGTGTGGGAGGGCTCATCATCCCAGGCCTTAGCGGCATTGCCCTGAGTTAATAGGGCTGACAGCCCTGCTATTTCCCCTAACAGGACAGTTGCTCGTATCATCTTAAGGGCAGTGGTGGGGATGGGGCAAGCTGCCATGTGGAGAGGTAGGGCTTCCCAGGGGGACCCACACTTAGAAGTGGAGGCCAAGACCTAAGGCATTTAAAAAGCAGCTCAATTTATAAAGGGACAAGTAGAAATTACCGCTGTCAGGAAGGGTCCTATCTCCAGTCCACAGCGCATACCGCCATGCATGGCCTACCTGCCCCACCACTGCACACGGCCCCTCAGGGGCAGCAGCTGCTGGACAGACCCCACTGGATGCCCGTGTGTGGGAGGGCTGTGCCTTCGCCTGTCACGCAGAAGCGACTCTGCACTGTCCTGTTGTGCATGATTCTGCTGCCCGCCCTTGACCTTTGACTCAAAGTTCTGAGATATAAATTTTCATAAGCAACTGTGCTTCCTGCTCTGCCCATGTTTGGGTCACAGCTCAGCCGGCAGAGCGGGAGCCAGGACTCTCTCTCTTTCAAGTACAGCCCCAGAGCAAAACAAAAACAAAACCATGTGACTTACAGGTGAGCCTTCAACAGGACTCTTCCCCCTCCTGTCACCGAGACTCCATTTTTTCTGGTTTTCAAGGCGGGACCCAACACCGACAGCAGATGGTGGCCGGCCCTGAGCTTCCTGGTGGCTGCGGCCACTGGCGCCTCATTTCTGAGCCGCTGCCCCCAGGAGGCAGGTGCAGACTTTTGCTCCTAGGGCTGTCTCCTTCCGTCAGGAGGAGGCAGGGCCGGGAGAGACTGGCCTTGAAGTCCGAGGCTTCCCAGCCTTGGCTCCCTTTTCACCCCTGTGAGACATCCATTTGAAGGCGAGAAAAACCCAAGATGTGAGTTTCCTCATGTGCTCAGACCCCTCCTTTATGTTGATACTTTGACCATTATTCTTATTTTGAGGAAATTCCTTCGCTCTGATGTTCTTGCATTTTGCTTATGTTTTAAAAGTAAGATTGAGGACCCATGGGATGTTTTCCATGAAACACCTTAACAAGGGCTGTGGCTTTTGAAACCAATTCCGTCAGGGGTTAGATAAGCATTTCCAAATACTGCCGAAGCCACGAGAAGTAAGTGGGCTCCCGAGCCCCTGGGAATGAGCCTGAATCTACCCTGGAACCATCTTCTGTTCTGTAGGAAAATCGAGCCCAGGTAATATGTAAACGGATGTGTCAGGCGGTGGCCTGGCTTCCGCACAGCGGAGGGGCAAGGTGGCCGCCTTCCTGGAGGTTAGGATGTCACAGAGGGGTGTCAGACAAACTCGTCAGTGAGACAGCTTCAGACGGCGGAGTAAATGTGAAGAAATGATCCCGGGAACGTGCGCAGCGGGTTCACGACATAGGGGTGAAAGGAAGGGAGGGGACCTGCTGCTTCTCCATCCTCTCCTGCAAGCCCACGGGGTCCGTGGTCAGTCCCTGCCGCCCATGGTCAGTCCCTGCCGCCCATGGTCAGTCCCTGCTGCCCTGTGGTCAGTCCCTGCCGCCCATGGTCAGTCCCTGCAGCACAGTGGTTAGTCCCTGCCGCCCCATGGTCCCTGCTGCCCTGTTGTCAGTCCCTTCTGCCCTGTGGTCAGTCCCTGCAGCCCTGTGGTCAGTCCCTGCTGCCCTGTGGTCAGTCCTTGCAGTACAGTCCCTGCCACCCTGTGGTCACACCATGCCGCCCCGTGGTCAGTCCCTGCAGCCTTAGGGCACCGGTGGTGCTCAGACACCCCCCCCCCCGTGACCCCTGAGTCATGTGATGGCTCACAGCTCTTCCCCATTTTGCACTGAGCCACGTGGCACTGGTGACTTGCACTTGGCCACAGTGGACATTTTTCCACCATCAGGACTGGCCAATGCTGCTGATGGGTCCTTCCCACCCTCTTCTTCAAAGGGCTGGTTGTTACAGATTTTCCAGCAGCCAGCACCTACCTGGCTCTGAGGACCCCAGTGTGATGCAGGTGTGTGGCTGGGCTGCAGGAGGATCTGCCTGTCCACTTGGGGACCTTGGGTCATCTCCCCGGCATCTATGGGAGCTCAGACAGTAACACCCTGGGCCACTGTGAGGCAGGGCAAGTGGGAGGATCTGGCCAGTAAGAGAGGGTCTGCTCCGCCGTGTCCTGGTCCAGCCCCTCCCCGCCCACACTTCACACAGACCTTGGGAGCAAGCCTCACCTTGATGGATTCAAAGTAATTCCAGAAGGGACTCCAGACCCAGCTCAAGTGCTAGAAGAGTCCAGTGTGCCCTGAGTAAATCGTGATGGGCTGAACCACTGGAACACCATGACGGTCGATTAGAGGGGCTTACAGAAGACAAAAATGTGGAATTAGAACACAAAGTAATTCTGAATAGAAGCGGCATTAGATTATTGGAGTAGTCACAATATAGCTTGACCAAATGGCTTATTTTTAGGCTCAACAGAAATTGCAAAGTAGGGCTTGGATTGATATTTGCTGATCGATCATTCACTTATTCATTCAGAAGCTTATTGAGAGCACACTGCGTGTTAGGTACAATGTTCCTGGGCTACAATATTGAACAAAATAAACAAGATTCCTAATTTACTGCCTAGCAGGAGAGATAAACAGTAATTAAATAATGACATCGATAAATGTATGACTATAAACTGTTGTGCGTGTGTGCACGCGAGGGTTACCAACACAGTTCAGCATGTGCAGAGGTCCCGAGCCCTGAGGAGCAGAGAGCACAGAGGGTTGGACAGAGAACCCGAGTGCTGAGCTGTGGTGGCGTCACACCGAGGGCCAGGCAGGGCCACAGCACATTGGCCAGAGTGGCGGGAGGCTGTGGAAGCCCCAAAGCCGGCAGGGGCAGGGGCTCTGCTGTGAGGACCCCTCTCCAGATGCTGCTGGGACAGATGGGATAGGAGCAAGTCCTGCTGGGGAAGGCTGGACGGTGTGGCTGATGGGGTGAGGCTCCCCCCCATCGTGATCCATAGCTCTGCCCTTCAGAGAGTTGGGGAGTGCACAAACGGGAACCTGTTTCCCATGCTTACCTTTTGATTTTCATAAATGCAAATTAAAATACTTATCTGGTCTATAAAGACTTGGCATGTTTAAATAACCATTATCCCTTCAATATATTCCAGGGATGTCGGAATCATTATTCTCCCGGATAGAATAGGCATTAAATCCACAGGGGAGTCATTAAAAGATGGCTATTTCTCTCCGTTTGACCGAAGCCGCAGTTGTAATGTATTTATTCAGGATTTAGAAAATGGGATTCAATTAGAACTGAAACGGTGTTAAATTAAGTAATTCCTATTGTATTTGCCTGACAGACAGGGGTGGGCTGACCTGGGCGGGGAAGGGCCCCTCCTGCCACCCGGCTGCCTCCTGCCTGCTGGCGGGATGCCACCCGCTCACGGAACAGCCTGCTTAACCCCTTGATCGTGCCTTTCATTTCGTTAGTGACATCTGGGAACCACACGGTCTCCTTGATACAATTTGATACCTTAATAGGAATAATCTTCCTTATTCAAGTTGTCTGGAAGGGCTTAACTTCAGGGTATTGCTGTCAGGTGCTGTCTTGAAGCTTGATCATGTTCCTTTAAAATAACAAGGCATTATGAGAGGATAAAGCCCACGGAAATGGATATGCCAGCTCCCTTTCTA